>SRPY01000324.1:0-34352 GCA_018360145.1 Claviceps africana | reverse complement strand
CAAATCCCATTATCACAAGAGTAAAACACCCGAGAGCGAGTCAAAAAGTACCGGACCCGAGACGAAGCCAACAAGTCCTGGACCCGAGACGAAGCCAACAAGTACCGGACCCGAGTCGAAGCCAACAAGTCCTGGACCCGAGACGAAGCCAACAAGTACCGGACCCGAGACGAAGCCAACAAGTCCTGGACCCGAGACGAAGCCAACAAGTCCTGGACCCGAGACGAAGCCAACAAGTCCTGGACCCGAGACGAAGCCAACAAGTACCGGACCCGAGACGAAGCCGACCGATGACGCATCCAAGACCAAGACAACAGGCAATCGACTAAAAGCTCATCATACTAGTGACGAGTCCAAGACCAGGCCAACAAGTACAGGACCCGAGACCAAGCCCACAAGTGAAGGACAGAAAGCGAAGCCCACCTTGGTTGAAACCCCTAGCGACAATGTTACGAAAAGCAGCACTGCCCTCGGGCACTCTGGGTCCGCCAGCAAAACCAAGACCCATTCGGAAGTGGCATCGTCTGCAAACACGACGGGTCCTCTTCCATCAGATAACGTCACAGCATCGACAACTCCATCCAGCGTGCAAACCACACTACATACAGCGGGGCCGCTGTCAACGAACACGCATTCCGGAGCCGTGCCATCCTCAACGCCGACGCTGCCTATTGGAGGAACTTCTACGACTGCAAACTCAACGACTGGGACGACAACTTTGCCAAAGCTTCGGGGAACGAACCCGCCGACAACTTTACCAACGACTTTGCCAACAAGTGTTCCATCATCGAGCCTTTCTTCCTTGCCGTCGTCGATCCCACCTACCAATCCTTTACCGTCCGTGCCTCACAACACCACAACTGGGACGGCCTCTGGCTCCTTCACTCCAACGGGTCTGCCTCAATCGACGGACATATCCATCACCAATACGAAAAGCACGGTTCCGCCTTCGTCGTCACTCACGAGAACACCCACACCTGGGTCTGCTTCACTCTCGGTCACGGCTACTGATGTCCCTATTACCAACGGCACTGCCACAAAGACGCCCTTGATCCCAACCGCGAGCCATACCACGTTGCCGTTGACCTCTATCCCCAAGAACAACTCGACCGGTATTGCGACCTCAGTCGGTACGAAATCGACCGATTTCCCGACCAATTCTCAGCCAACTGCGACGGCCTCGGACAAGAGCGCTTCAAAGACTCATGTTTCAAAGAGCGCCCGACCGCACAAAACTACTCCGGCGAAAGAGACCGCGCAAGCTACTGTTACCAGCATTCGACCAACAGCTACTGTACCGGACACGGACTGGCTTCCTCCCACAATCGTTGCCGAGCACACCAGCTTCTCGTTCTCTGCGCCCAAGACGACGGCGTCTGGTACCATGTCGCAGGCCTTGCCGACGACGATTCCCAAGTTCATTTCGCCTGATGGGCCCAACAAGCCTGCTCCAGTGGGCACGGTTCCCATCCAGATTGGCTTCACATACCCTCTGAACTACCTCTTTGTCTCCGCCAACATGATTGCCGCCGCTCAGATCTTCAAGTTCCTCCCCATTGCCTTGGCGGATGCTAGCGGTATCTCTGTCCAAAAGCTGCAAATCTCGCAACTGGTCCCTTACAACACTCAGAGCACTTGGGGCTACGTGACGACTCTTGCCCAGCTCAACTACCCTGCCACCCTTGTGGACACTCTTCAGATGGACTTGTGGTCGCCCAACTCGGCCATTTACACCAATAGCGACCCTATTGTCCGCAACCTGACGGCTCTCATCAACCCCAACATTGACATTCACGGCAATATCAATGACGCTAGCTCAAGTGGCGGCCACGGCAACAGCTATTACGATGATCCTGGCAGCCGAGGCGGCTACAACAACAACAATGATGCGTTTGGCTCTGGCAATAACGGCACCCAGTCCTCCAAGCAGAAGGCCACCACGGCAGGTATTGCTATTGCTGCGCTGGGGTTCAGTGCCATGTACGGTGCGGCCATGTTCATAGTTGCTCGACGTTACAAGCGCAAGCGACAAAGCCATCGCCGATCCAGCTCCATCACCAGCAGCCCCGACTCTTCGGCCATGCGATACAACGGCAACGGCAGCCCTGCTCTCATGGGTGGCGCGCTTATGAGCCAAAATGCCTCCACCTATGGCGCTTCTGGAGCTCGCGATTCCCAAGGTAGCGGCGGTCACTCTGCCCGGACCGCAAATATCTCGGCTCCCGTCGCTACGGAAAATTCGCTTGGATGGAACTGAGAAGGAGGAGAGAAAAAGTGGCACAGCGCGTCTTGACATGGTTAAGCAGCCTGCACACTTTCTCTGCTCTTCTTTTGTTGATTGTGTTTTTTTTTCCTTCTTCTCTTTTCTCAAAGCTTCGATACCCTTGTGGGAGAAGTCGCTTCTGGGATGCTGTGATTCGGAATCGGGGGTGCCCGTGGGAGAAAATGCTTTCAAGGCCAAGTCAATTGTGGAGGTCCTTTCTTCACGAGGTTCATCTCTTACCCAGGACCGGTTTATTCCCGAGACGAAAACATGAAGCGGCAACGTCGATTCAATACTGGGCGTATCTGCATACTCGATCACTGCATGCATGCCAATTTTGTCTCGTGACACCTGGTGATTTATATCATGATGTCCGTCCAGGTACAGGTGTCGTTTGGAAATTAAGAGCTCCAACACTGCGAATAGGACGGCGCTCTCATTCCGGTGAAGCGTTTCAGTTTTTCTTCTTCTAGTTGACTATATTGATGTCATTTGACACCACCTTTTTTTTTTCTTCTTTCTTTTTCCATCTTCTTCTTTCTTTGTTTTTGTTTTTCTCATAATACTCATATGGTGCTCCGTCAGAGTTGGAAAAATAGGGGGCAATGAGATTTGTAGAGGACTGACTGGCTGTGTATGTGTTGTCTGGCACACACGGCAGGCTCGTATGAGATGGAGTGAGGTGGCGCAGATGATGTGGAGGAGAAGCTGTAAAGTTGGAAAGGCTCGGAAAGAGGGACGCGAGTCTGTATCTGTCTCGGTTACTCTGTAGACAATGTGGACTCTTTTTTTTTTTCCTTCCCTCATATGGCGCGTAAATTGGCAGCAACGTTGACGGCTGTAATTGTTGAACTGGCGCCACGTTGGAGGAATCCACGCGCGAGCTCCATCTACGGACACGACGACAAAAAAAATACGTGGTTTGGTACTAAATATGGTGTTTTGAGCTGTCGTCTATTTGCCTGTCTTTTCCGCTCTTGTCCGCTCTTTCCCCACTTTCTCGGGGGACCCCCTGACGGCTTTTTGGCTTGTTGATGGAGATGATGACTATTGTAGTTTTCTTTACGTCTTCTTTTTTGGTCTTCCTTTTGCTTATTTAGACTTCATTTTGTCGCGCCCCCCCCCCCCCCCCCCTCGCTTATTTATGCATTTTTTTTTAAAAAAAAATTCAGCAATTTTGGTTCATATGCCGTTTGCCTTACATTCCAGAGCCAGTAGAACCAGCAAAGCTGGTGGATGACCCGAAACCTGGCCTACCCCAGTCTCGCATCGTTCACGCTCCCAGATGCCTCTCCTCGATGGGAATTCATGCGCATCAGAGCCCATCATCAGATGCAATTCAGTGTCGAATGCGTCCACAAGTATAGCTGACACCAAACAGGAGACGCGAAATAATAGCAGTTTGAGAGTTCTTGGCAATGTCATTGGTATGCTAGGTTATTTCTCCCTTGCAGTGCTTCAACGTCCCTGACAGCCGATCTCAAACCAAATTGCCAATCGGAAGCAATAATATCAGAAGGGCCTGAACGGTCCCAAAAGACTCAAATTCTGTTGTTGTGACAACTCTGGTCGAATGATCCATGCTACGACGCAACCAAGCACGCCAAACGTACTCAGCATCTCGAGAGTCAACTTGCCACCGAATTGAACCCTGCTCGCTAGCTCGAGAAGCCCGAGTGGATCTTGGTTACTGCTGATGAATACGCCGGCCGGCCGACGGTGACGTCGTAGACGTGGCCGGCCACAATCCGTTCTCACCAAAGAACAATGTTCATCCAACATGCGTACTGGTGGTGGCCGCTGAAGGAGATCAAAGCGCTCCACACATAAACTCTGGCGCAGAGCCTCAGCCCAGTCGCACACATCCATCCTATCCCAGTACCGTTTATTGGAATGTATGTCCATCAAGCGCATTTTTGGGGGGCTGGGCCGCGAATATGGCTGCATGTATGTCAGCGCGTTAGATGCAAATGAATTGCCATGACCGCGTTGGCGTAGCCAGTTGACGGCTTTAGAGGCGGCGGAATGACGAAGCCATGCACTGCCATCTACTGACATGACGTCCGTGATTAGAGAGTCCAGGTCTGTACAGAATAGTGGAGGTTGATAGTCAGAAGCCATTAATATGCTGGCGTCGAGAGTGTCGTAATCCGGCCGAGTTGCGCTAGATACAGCGTAGACAAAGGGGTGATCCAAGTCCGCATCTGGCATGGAAAATGCAAAACAGTCAACGTCTTCGACTTTAAGTTTTTGACTAATATCGCTTTTGGCGGAAGCAAGTCTATCAATCGGCAAAGTGTCGGCCAGCGCCAACAGGGGAATGACATTTGTTTTCACTTGGAGATTCTTCATGCATTGAATGTCAAGCGCGGAAGGCCCTGGAATGAAAAGTCAGCTTCGAATGAAAAGGTGCACAAGTCGAGGTGGAAGAGGATTAACAAACCGGTAAAGGGAAGTAAATAGAGTGCTACATCCACATTTGGCTCGGTGCCGCCACTTAATAGAGCAGTAAGACTGATATCGTCGACAGGGCTGTGGAGCAGATGGGCTAGTTGAGTCTCGACATATTGGACCGCTGGAAACGATGCCTGTGAATGTCGGATGCAGAGTTCAGTGACATGTGGGAAGAAGAGGAGGGGGAAGAAAGGAAGAAGAAGAGGAGGAGGAAAAAAATTACCCCGTTGCCATCCGAATGGGCGTCACAGTCCACAAAGCAAATATTCCTATCCAGGACCTCGTCTGGTAATGAGGCTCGCCGCCTATGCGGCGCCAGTCCCTGACCGTGATGCGTCCTCCACCACGGTTTCGGCCGCGTGCTGGCATATGTTGTCCTCATGGTGCTCTTGGAAGGCGAATCTATGCTGTCCATATGAACGATGTGGGTGCAAGATTGTGCTATTGCTAATATGAGAGACCCTTTCCCAATGCCTGTGTGGCCCGATTAGCATGACGAGTCACACGACCAATGGATTTCCCGGCATTGGGATTCACGTAAACTGACCAGCGTGTCCGGTCACCAGAATTTTCAGTTTGCCCAAGGACCTCCCCGTTTCTGAAAAGGAACGGCGTCGGGGCACCGTCAAGCTTGGCATGACCAGTTGCGGAGCCGAGGCTGTTGCTGAAGTGAGAGTGTGAGAAAGACCTGGCGATTGACTGCGTGGTAGTTCCGAGAAGCTGGCCGAGACGCTCGGAGGACCCTCGGACATGGTGAAACTCGATAGGTCACCGGGCGATGATGGTATGCTGCCGATTGAGTCGGGACTGGACAGCGCTGTGACCAAGGGTTTCGACGATGGCGATACTTCGTGCTTTGTGCGTCGTGATGCCGACGGTGCGGTTGACCGAGGTTGGCGAACCCCGCTGCCGCTGCCGCATGCCGCCGACTCCTGCGCCATCGAGCATTCGTGCTGCTTCCGTAGCTGAGGCCGTACGTTTGCGTTTGAGTCGTCTTGCTCGCGCGGGTCTTGCGGGCGATAGAGAGCAGATTCGGTCGTGATGAAGCATGCCAGAGGCGCTACCGGGGTGACTTGCGACGTAGTGTCGAGAGCATCGTGATGCGGGCGACTGGGACTACACGAGCCGTCGACCGCGGCGTGTGCAGATCTCATGTTGTACAGGATGCCAAAGCCCCTTGCAGTTGGAGGTTGAGCATGGGACAACTCTGCCCAAGGGAGTGACTTCAAAACGGTCCGCACCTTTGGGCAGAGAGGTTTGGTCTGGAGTTGAATGCAGGTTGCTTAATGATTGAATGCGAACTACTCTAGTACCTGCCTCGTACGCACCTAGGTACTTAATGTACAGGAGTTGTTGAGGAAGGAAGGAAGGAAGGAAGGAAGTAGGCTGGTACTTTTGCCAGATTCAGAGTGCTGGCTGATGCAGCTCCAGCTACTTATCTTGGTTAGGTGCCAAATGTACCTACAAGGTAGTTCGCAACGGCACCCGAGGTCACGGACCAGGCGAACAGGCGATTTCCCCGCGCCGGTTCTGCGACGCAGCGGGCGATGGCCGATGGGTGTGGGCGGTGGCCGATGGGCGGTGGGCAGTGGCATGGCAGCGGCATGGCAGCGGCAGCGGCAGGAGGCGCGTGTCATGCCGACGCAGTCTTGGACCACGGCCTGGATGGAATCAAGGACGTGCAGACAAGTACCTGACGGGAACCTAGGGAGCATGGAAGGTCCAGTACTTACCTCGGTACCTCAGGTACCTAGGTGAGTTAAGCAGGTGGGTAGGTACTTGCTTCAAGGACAGCTATGCCATCTACCGCGCGCTAGTCGACGGATCGATGGCCCGTAGTCGGTACCCAGAAGGTACCCGGAGAGGGGCAGCGATTGCCCTGGGAAGGGGCATTGCGCCGTCAAAAGACAAGAAAAAGTGGACCCGGCCCCAAACTGTCTGGTGGCAACTCGGCAGGCCTCGGGACTGGTGAGAACTGGTGGTGACTGGCCAGGCTCTTCTTGGCCGAGAACTTGGAAGGCACCACCAGACCAGTCCTGCAGTCCTGCACTGCTCTGACTCTGCTCCGACTCTGCTCTGCTCCGAAACTGGCCTGCGTCTGCATCTGCGTCTGCGTCTGCGCCCTTGGGTATCCACGCCCTCGTGTCCTTTCTCATTAACCCCTCCTCCGAGTGCTATCGGCTTGGGACAAAAGACTGTAGCCGATCCGAATCAGAAGCGATACCGAACCACTTCTCCTCAACGACCTGTCCTCTCGAATTTTGCATCATCTCATATCAGTAAGAGAAAGGGAAAGGAAGAGGAAAAGGAAAGGCAATAGGAAGAGAAAGAAAAAAGGGAAAAAAAGGAAAAAAAAAAAAAAAAGGAAAAAGAACGAAATGGACGGAAAGCGGCACCCCAACTCGTTCCAGCAGCTGGAAAAGCTAGGCGAAGGAACCTATGCAACTGTAGGTTCAAGTGCACCTTTCCCGAGACGCCGAGTCCGCTCATCCGTCCAAACATGTTCGTCCAGCTTACCGCCGCTGTCTAGGTCTTCAAAGGCAGAAACCGACAGACTGGGGAGCTCGTTGCTCTCAAGGAAATCCATCTCGACTCGGAAGAAGGAACTCCATCGACGGCGATTCGAGAAATCTCCCTTATGAAGGAACTGAAACACGAGAACATTGTCGCGCTCCACGATGTGATCCACACCGAAAACAAGCTGATGCTCGTCTTTGAATTCATGGATGGCGACCTGAAACGATACATGGACACCCACGGCGAACGCGGCGCCCTCAAGCCACCCATCATCAAGAGCTTCATGTATCAGCTGCTGCGAGGCATAGACTTTTGTCACCAGAACCGAGTCCTGCATCGCGACCTCAAGCCACAAAATCTTCTCATTAACGGCAAGGGATTGCTGAAACTCGGCGACTTTGGGCTTGCTCGCGCATTTGGTATCCCCGTCAACACATTTTCCAACGAAGTCGTCACCCTGTGGTACCGCGCCCCTGACGTCCTCTTGGGCAGCAGAACGTACAACACAAGCATCGACATATGGTCTGCCGGCTGCATCATGGCCGAGATGTACACCGGGCGGCCTTTGTTTCCCGGAACCACAAACGAAGACCAGATTGTGAGGATATTCCGCATCATGGGAACTCCTACCGAGCGTACCTGGCCAGGCATCAGTCAGTTCCCCGAGTACAAACCAACATTTCAGATGTACGCCACGCAGGATCTGCGTAGCATCCTTCACGCCATCGATCCTACCGGCATCGACTTGCTCCAGCGCATGTTGCAGCTGAGACCAGAGCTGCGGATCAGTGCGCATGATGCCCTTCAGCATCCATGGTTCAATGATTTGATAATGCATCAGCATCACCAACAGCAACAATATCACCAGCAACAGCAGCAGGCCATGCATGCACATGCAAGAGCCTATCCTCATAACATTCCAACGCAGAATTACCACAACTACTAGATTTCTTGTTCAGAAGTTGTTTTCCGCTTTTATCATTCAATGGTTCTGTAGTTCTGCTATATTGTGTGTGTCTGTGTGTGTGTCTTCTTTTTTTCTCTTCCTTTCCTTTCTCTTTTCCTTTTATTTATCTTGGTACAGCGTCTCAAGAAGCGGAATCATTTCTCGTCCTTGTTCACGGTTCGCTCAATGTCCTCCCCGGCCAGTTCGAGGCGGGGATCGTGGCGCAGCGCTCGTTGATCGTTCAGCACCGGTTTCGACAACGAGCGGCAAGCCGTTGGGCTTTGGGAATTTGAAACATGGGCTTTTCTTTTCTTTTCTTTTCTTCTTCTTTTTTTCTATTTCTCGTTCCTACTCCTGTTCCTTGTTTTCCACCTCCTTTTCTTCTCTCTTTTTTTGTTTTAAAGATTTGGTTAGTCGTATATTTTGTAGCTTCTGATGGAAACATGACAATACACTGTGAAGAAATCTCGTCCTCTTAGGAACATTTAATTAGCCCGCTATCCTCTATTTATGAGACTACCGTCGATGGGACTTTGGAATCTCCGCTTATTGGGCTCCTTGGACCAAGTTTCAGCCAACGCAGCCGTCGCATCTTGCTCGGGTGGCAGTCCTAGGCTCTCACGCAGTTTGGCAACTTGGTCGCGGACGGATCTGGCGACCTGAATCCTTAACTGGACGGCTTCATGCCCGTGAGTTAAGAGATTTGGATCGCTACGGCTCACGAGATGCCTCCAAGCAGCTCGTTCTTTACCAAAAACCGCGTCCACGTCCGTCGGCTCTCCTATCACCACCCGAATCCTTTTGCCGATGCGGGGCAGGAATTTTGGAAACCCGCGATCCTCGGGCATGATGTCCTGTGTGCCGTGAATGAACATGGGGATGAACTCTGGGGCAGGGTCACTCTCCAGGATTAGACGAGACACCCCCCACTTGAAGTACCGAAGCGTGCTTTCGGGATTTTGGTGACAGCAGGCCTCGGGGAACACGTGAACCCAGGAGCCACGATTGACGGCATAGGCGGCTGGCGCAGGGAACGAATCTTTGCCATCCGTCGAAAACGACAAGCCGGGTGACGCCAGGATTTGTTTCGGGCCAGACAATAGGCCCAAAGCTTGTGTCATGGTAGGTTGGTACAGACCGCCGAGGGGCGAGTGCCACAGGCGACGAGTTGGCAGCACTTGGCCGAGGCTGAAAAAGGTCGATAAAAATCTGGAAAAAAAAAGGGGGGGGGGGAGGCGCGGGGAAGCCTGTGTTAACTGCTCGCTTGAAAGCTCGTATGAAGTGGATTGATGCAGCGCCGATATAGATGGGGAAAATAAACGCAAATTGGCCGGATAGATGGATGGATAGGTCCGACGTACTTGTTCTTGAAGCAAATGTCATGGGCTCCTAAACCCCATCGAAGATTATCAGGGCGGAACATGTAACGGATAGGGAGAATGCCCCAAATGAGAGGGTCATCGACGCTGCAACGGTCAAGATTAATGAGGGTTACAAACTTGATAAAAAAAAGAGAGAGTAAGCCGGTATTTCCAGCTTTCTTTTCTCCTTGTTTCCTTTCTTTTTTTAAAAGAAAAAAAGAAAAAGAAAAAGAAAAAGAAAAAGACAAACAAACAAACAAACAGCTCAATTGAATTATTGCAACGACTTACACGGCCACGTGATTACAAACGGTCAGTAACCCTCGTTCTCGACTTTGAGTCCGCCGGCGGTCGAGGACGCCAAGTAGGTTATCCAGACCGGTAACCTCGACTTTGTTGAATCCAAACAGAAATCCCCGAGAAACAAGCCCAACAGCACCCATCAATGCCGTGGAGCCAAGGCGCCATGGTAAGCTCTGGCGGGGCGCCGGGTTGGGACTCACTATCATGATAATCAAGACAATGAAGGTGAGCCGAGTCGAATGTTAAGGAGGTGATGGGAAGGTAAGGCTTGGAAGGGTGCTTTTCATGGCCGAGATGGAGGAGATGGATGCTCCATGCATCAGCTGCGGCAGGCCATGAGAAATCAGATTCGGCGCCCAGGAACGAATCTAGTCGTGTGATGTCAATGTCATGGTGTTGTGCCTTGACGGAAATTGGCATGTACTATTATTTGCCAAGGCTTTGGTGGTGCTTGTATGGGAACAGAAAGATTTTGTGGGGCGGTGCAGGTGCACGGCACTTCTTCCCTGCATGACCGTCTCAATTCGTACATCATCAGCGAGCGAAGAGTAATCGGGTTTCTTCGTCCCCTTTCATCTTTCGTTTGTCAAGAACCTCAGATCTGGTCTGACATGTCACACAGTAAGGCTATTCTCTGCAAGAACAAAAAGAAAAAAGAAAAAGACAAAGAAAAAAAAAAAGACATAAATAAATGGTCTTTGCCTAGCCCAGAGTTCTCCGTGCTGGCCGAATTGTTCTGATTCCGAGCTTCATTCGGCCATTCACGAGCTCGATCAAGCATTATGAAAACAAATTGCTCTTGACTAACTCAACCATCTTCACTCGCCTAGGCAAAAGAAATACGTCGCGTGCTGTATTCACCTCTCATGAACGGGCTCTCGCCAAGGCGAGCTGGTCCTCCAACTCGGCACGACTCAATCGCGATTCCTACCTCCCCTTCGGCTCCTGCAGTCTCTGCTTGGAAATCGCACGGGACCCCGTGGCGTGTCCGCTGGGAGACATTTTCTGCCGCGAATGCGCCCTGGCCAATCTTTTGGCGCAGAAGAAGGAGCTGAAGAGGGCGGAAAAGGCACGTCGTCACGCTAGTGAGGAGGATGCCCGAGCCAAGATTGCGAAAGAAAGCGAGGATCAACAGCGGGCTGTACGAGACTTTGAATTGATCCAGGCAGGGCTGGCGGCCTCGGGTCAGACAACGACTGCGGCGGACTCTGCGGCACCGGAGCTTAACGGCGCTTTACTTGCGGGGACGAAGCGCAAGTTTATACTCGACGAAGATGAATTGGCTCGCATAGCGAAAGAGGATAGACTAAAAGCTAGAAAAGCCATAGAAAGCGAAAAGGTGAGCCGATTTCCCCTTTTCCAGCTGTCTCCCCATGATACTAAGACCTAAATCGTATCAGGCGGGCAAACCAACCTTGCCGTCATTCTGGACGCCGTCCTTGACCCCGGACGTGAAAGACAATCAAAATTTACGTGCTGTCAACTTGGAAGCCAAGGCAGTCCCCATCTGCCCGTCATCTCCGGACGACTCGCCACACGCTATATCGATGCATAGACTAGTGACTATACAATTTCAAGAAGACGAAGAAAACTCCAAGAACGGCAAGAGGAGATCATGTCCGTCCTGTCTAAAAACCCTCACCAACTCGTCCAGTCCAGTTATGATGCAGCAATGCGGGCACGTCATGTGCCTCAGTTGCGTCAAGAGGCTCTTGATATCACCAAAAACCAAAGAAGGCGTCTCTGCATCGCCTGCATCCGAGCCACCCATGGTCTGCTATGTCTGCGACTCTCCCGTACTCGACAAGTCTGCGACACAGACACAACCCCAATCAGGAACCACGTCTTCGTCGTTACCCAAGGGTCTAGTTCTCCTCAAGTCTGAAGGGACGGGGTTCTCTGCGCGCGGATCTAATACCGTGGAGAAGTCGGGCGTGGGCTTCCAGTGTTAAGGTTTGGTATCGAGCTCGCCAAGCTCGAGACGGCACGGGAAGCTCCATAGACTGTCTGCGATGCCACATTACTGAGCCAACCAACCTTTACGTATCGGCTGTTCGCTGGGTACCGCTCATACACAGAAATGGAAACAGCAGCGAGGCGCACAACAGACTTTGCATTTTTAGTCCTTTCTCCGTACCCTTGTTTTCAAGTGTGCCTGTGAAAGAAACCATAAACGGATGACAAGACGATGAAGACTGCCCTTGGTCACCATTGTCAAACCATGACTAAGGAAGCCCTTCAAAAGCTCGCCCTGGAGTCCGTCGTACAAGGCTCGCAATCCTTCCTTGTTGATTATCCGAAGTATGATGCCAAACACGGTCTTGTCGAAAATTTCAAAGAGCCGGGTAAGGAGTGGTTTGGAACCGTGTCTCTCCGACTCGGCCGTCTCACTCTCGTCTATGTCGACTGACTCGGTCGAGGCAGACTCGAGCTTGGCTTTGTTGTTTGGCATCTGTAGACGTGTCCGTCCAGTTTGGAAGGGATATGTCAGGACTGTAGCGGCGGCTTTACTGAATGCTGCCAGGACGAAAGCAATCCACGCGACGGGAATGTCTTCCTCTTCAAGGGCTGGAATGATGCGCCGCGCCAGGCGACGATTGACGAAGAAGGTGATGCTAGGGTTCATGGTTAGAACCAGCGTTGCCGAATACCCCGACCAGAGACCGGCGACACCGCCGCCTTGTCTTCTGATTTCCGTCAAGGCCTGACGCAGCGACTCTTTGCTCGACTGCATCTGCATGCGGGTGACGACGTTTGAAATGGGCGTCGTGATGGCTTTGGAGAATGCCCCGGCGAGTGCGCCGGTAGCCAGCTCCTGCACGACGTTGGACTGGCGAGTCGTTCGCCTCAAGTAGGTATAAAATCCGAAGAATAGAAAACTATCAACAATTGATTTCGCGACGCTCGGCCCGAGACCGTTGTAGAGAGCCCCGATGCCGCCCTCATGCGAAATGATGGCCTTCAGACCATCAATCACTCCGGCATATTGATCCGTCTTGTCCAGCTGTCGTTGAACCTTGAGTCGTGTTGTGACGAGATCCAGGGGGAAGACGGCTGCCGTTGAGACACCGGTGCCAATGGAACCAGATACGGCATGGCCTAAAGCGTCGAGCGCGGCGTTGGAAGGCATCGAAGGGTTGACGGCGGCGTGAGGCCTCGACGTGACAAGAGTAATTCGACGTTGATGTTTGATTTTGACCTGTACGCCTGTGTCCTCGTGGTTGTGTTTTTGCTTTGAAAAGGAAAGATGATAAAAAAATAAAAATAAAAATAAACACCTAATGGTCATGGAAATGCGCAAAGCACCACCATCAGCCTGACCCGATGGAACATCGACTGCAATTCCACCCTGCCATGTGCCAAGTGCGTGGTGAAGTGGATGTCCAAACATCAAGCCGAGGTTGCTGGCCCTCCCGCCGACCAGACCCGACCGTTCGAGCCGCCCGGCTACGTCATGGATTCGCACATGCAGGTACCGAATCCGGACATGGGCCGTGGCGTGCGCGGGCTGCGAAAATGGGCTGCTGCGTTGATGAATCGCGCGCGAGGGCAGACAAACTTCCCCCCAAAAAGGGAAAGGTCTCTTACCTTGTAGGTAGGCAGGTAACCATGTCCATGTTTGGAGACGGAAAAGCCACACCGGTCGAAGCCGACCTCACGGTGGGAAAATCTTGGGCCAGAATGGCTTTGCCGGGAACATTTCTTGCTATTGCTCCGGGTACACGAATACGCACGCTGTGCCACATATATTCCCACGGGTATATATCCTAACAATGTCAATGGTTAAACAATCGCACCCAAAAAGCTTCTTCATCCAGTCGTAATCCCAGTCGCGCAGAACGCCACGCAGAGCAAAGCCGAATTGACCAACCCAACCAAATCTCCTGTTAAAAAAAGAAGGAAAAAAAGGAGAAGGAAAAAAAGAGAAGGAAAAAAGTAAAATAAAAAAATAAAAAAATAAAAAAAAAAGAAAAAAAAAAGAAAAAGAAAAGAAAAAGAAAAAGAAACGCGACCCCTTTAAGCACATCTGCAATAGGGGCAATACTATGCTGTAACGTCGTCTCTTCAAGCCAAGCTTGGTTCCTCGACATGTAGTAAGCAGCACAACTTGTGAAGAACAAAAAAACAAGAATCGAAAGGAAAAGAAAAATTGGGTAAAAGCTCAAGAATAAGGACGAGTGAAGAGGAAAGAAGAAGAAGAAAAAACCGCCGTGTCAATGCCATGTATAATACAGAAAACGATGAACAAAAATGGTTAGGCGCGGCTCGTTACAGAAGAGCGTCTCTGTGTCGCGCCGCCGAATGTTGACGATCGTGCGGACGCTGGGATGCCTACCGATCCGGTGTCCGGTTCGCCCGGCGCGTCTTCATTCTCCAATACACCTGGCTGACTCTCGGAGAATTTCTGCGCGCCCAGCCCTACGACCTGGAATATGTTGGTCCGGCCACCGTTGGTGGCTAGTTGTAGTTGTTCGTGGAGCCTGGAGAATTGATATTGTCGTTTTATGGGCGCAAACAGAGGCTGTGGTATCAGCGGCTGTGGATTCCAATGAGACAGAGCACTCATGACAGCACCCGTCTCTTCATCCGAGTCGACGGGGCCGAGGTTCGCTTCGTCTTCATCCTCGACGGGCGCATTGGCATCGAGGGCGGCCTCTTTACAAGATGAAACGTGCTGCGTCAGCTCTCCTTCTACTGTCTGGTGTCGTTTCGACAACTACGGGAGGACGGCAGGGACCACTCACTCTGCTGTTTGGCTTGGTTCTTCTTTTGATAGGCTGCCAGAAGCATATCATACGGTAGTGATCGACCGGCTACAGCTCGTTTTGCTCCCATAGAGTGGCTCTTGCATGTCAGAGATCGGGCACATGGCTGGCCGTTTGGAAGTATAACGCCGCATTGTCGTTCCACGTCGACGGGTCCTGCAATACGTGGTCAATTGAGTGAAGCAAAAAAAAAAAAAGGGATAGCGAGAAAATAGATGAAAATGAAAATGAAGAAAAAAAGGTAAAATGAAACACGTACCTTTAGGTTTCGGGACTTTGGGTTTCGGCTCGTCCTTTTTCTTCTTCGCTTTGGGACCCTTTTCTGGTTCGCCTTCTGCCTTGCGTTTCTTGCCACCCTTCTTCTCATCCTCAGGCTTTTTGCCAGATTTCTTAGCAGCGGCATTGCCCTTCTTGTCGTCATCGTCGCTATCGTCATCGCCGTGTTCTTCGTCCGCCTTACGGGCTTCCTCCTCCCTTGCCGCCTCCTTGGCGCGCTCTCGTGCTTCTCGCGCCTCCTTTTTCCTTTGCGCCTTTTCCTTCTTCACCTTGAGGCAATGGGCAATGTGTGCCTTGGCAGCCGTTTTCAAAATGCTCTTTTTGCAGTGTTTGCATTGCTGGAGGTCGGGGCTGTCTTCTAGGGGTCGACCGGTTGCGAAGGTTTCTCGAGCTGTATCGTCTAGCTGGTTTACGACGGGGCCCGGAGAAACGACCAAGGCGGGCGGCGAAGTGACTGCCCTTTTTTTCTCTTCTAAAAAAAAGAAAGAGAAAGAGAAATCGAATAGAGAAGAACGGGGAACAGGCCAACGTTAGACTCCAATAAAAGTTGTCTTGTGGAAAACGCGATGCTCGTACCTTCAACGACGCTGCCATCTCGCCAATTTCCAGGTTTGTTATGCTTTGGCGGGGGCTTCTTCAGCTTGATAGTCCCCGATTTGTTTTCTTTCTTGGAGGATACTCTGATGGTCTGCTCATTGCCTTGTTCATGCTGTTAGCCGCGGCCGGATGTATCAGCTGCGCCTTGGAGGAGCTACCTTTCCGAGACTCGGCGTCAGGCGCCATGATACCCCGTGCTGTGGTGCTGGTTGGGACAGAGATGAAACGGCATCGAGCAGTAAGCGATCCCTAAGTGGCAAGGACGAAGGTTCCGTATCCCTATATGGCATGCGACTCTGATGGAGCACTATACATTGAGCAAAAAGTACATGTATGAATGGGCTGGTAATCACAATGACCTTTGGCCGAACCGCAACTGACGTGTGTAGCGCCGTCGCACGCCGCGTCTAGGCGGCGGAGCGAGTAATAATGATAATCCGAGCCAACGTCCACGATCGTGGGGTATACAGGACCAACAAGGCAAGTACCGAGGTACATAGGTACCTACCTAGGTACCTAAGTAAGCACCTAGGGTAAGTACCTAAGTACAGTAAATACGATGCTGGAATAATTATGATAAAGGTACAAGCGCCCCTCTCCTTAGCGTGCACTCGCATGTAGCCTCGCAGGGGATAAAGTCGAGCTGTGCATAATAGTGCATGGGCGACTACTACCTACAGATACCCGTTCATCATGGAGAAGAAGGCGGTATCTTATGGACTATCAAGTCTATCACTATCTAAGTACCTACTTGGATACCTGATTATCGCAATCTCAAAATAATGGCCCAGTAGCCCCTAGCAAAGTTGAAGGTTTTGTAATCAATCAAGGGCTGCACTGCATGTACATGTACATATATTAATATCAGTACTACACTAGGTACCTAAGTATCCTCTATTCTCCTATATGATTGGACAACTAAGTGGATCGGTACGCGAATGTAGCCTTATGTGCACCAAGGAGATGCAAGGTACAGACAGCATTTGGTGGGTCGTACTTGAATCCGACCGCTCAGCAACCAAAATCGCAGTTGAGGTGATTCCGAACCTTCCGCACCAAAACCACATACAATGAATGTATGGACATGAATGCTCGGAATTACCCCCGATCTTCTTCAGGCACTATGCAGGCATCTCAAAAACACAAAACGAACCGTACAGGGTATTGGAATGTCCTACGTGCTGCAGAAGCGTCTGCTCATGCTCGTCGTCCCCTGTTGTCGTCCCCTGTTGTCGTCCCCTGTTGTCGTCCTCTGTTGTCGTCCTCTTTTCCTTCTTCTTTCCTGCGCCTCAACATGGACATATTGTACGCATAATCGCAAGCCCTCCTGATGGAATCGGGACCTCACCACCTGCCGAGTCTTTGCTCGGTCCAGGATTCGTATACACGGTCACGAATAGCTCTGTGGCCTAGCGTGCGCTTTCGGCAGCATCAGAGGTCAGCGAAATCAACCAGGCCAAACCCAACGGTCCAAGGTTGGGCTGGTCTGAGGTCAAGCTGCTGTTGGACTCACTGGATGAAACGTCTTGCCATAATACGTGGGCACGTACCACATGGAGCTCTGCATGATTTCCATGTTATGACTCGCCCGGAGACCAGGTTCGTCTCGCAAGGCCATGGCCATCAGGCACACGGCTAATTGACCCCAGTCGCCGGATTTCTCAGCCGGGACTAAGCAGGTATCTGGATCGGCCAAAGCAGAGCCTGACGTCAGGAGACGCTTATTCTTGGTGTCAGCAGCAGCAGCAGCAGCAGCAGCAGCAGCAGCAGAAACAACAACAGAGCGGGCCTTGAGGTCCTCCTCTGCATTGTCCGACCCGCCGACAAGGAAAAACCAGGTGCTGTTCCTGGTGTAATCGGGCTCTGTGACGTCGGGCTCGCAGAAGCGGTGACCCTCGAACGCATCGTCATAATCTACGAAGAAGACTCTGGGCTGCGCAAAGGCCATGTTGATGCTGTTGACTGACTGCCTAATCTTGTCATTCACCGACAGGACCATCTGGTTCATCCTGCGGCGGAGGTCCCTTTTCAGCTTGGGTCCTCGCCACCAGACGCCAAAGGAACGATGGTCGCAGTCATCGGTATGCTCGTTGAAGAAGCGCGCATAGCCAGTAACAGTGATGGTGAACCAGGGATGCTTCTCCCACTGAATACGGTCCAGAAGTTCCATGAGGGCCAAGCGAAGGCGGTGCTCGAACCAGCCGGCATTCAGAGCGCTATCCGACTCACGGAGAGCCTCGTCACATGTACCGGAGTAGAGGCTGTAAAAGCGAAAGACGCAGCTATTCATAATGGCAAAAAAACCAAGGTCATTGCCGCCGATGGAGACGAGGGCAAAGTCTGGCGAGGACGTGACGTTGAGCGAGTCTATCTGGCTGTGCTCAGAGCCCGATAGCATGTCGTCGATGGTAGAGCCTGTGCACGAGAGAAACTGCAGCTCGACATGTGCATGGCTTGGGTTGAGGCGCCGATCGAGGTCGGCTTGGATGAGCTTAGGATACGCGTGCGAGCCGTGGCGACAGTCGTCTTCGGCCCCGTTTGACCCGGTGCCAATGCCGGCCGAGTACGAGTCTCCCAATGCGACGAATTCAAGTGGTGCATTTTCATGTGCATGTCTGTGGTGAGACCAATGCGGGAAGGGCATGGCTGCCTTGTTCTCTTCGCTCTCTGTTTGAAGCGCATGTCAGTCGAGCGGCTGCAACGGACGAATTGCAAGCAGGACCACCTAACCACGGTACCATCACTTTTGTCTTTGTTTTTCTCCATTTTTCTCCTTTTTTTCTCCTTTTTTTTTTCTAATTTAACTTTTCAAGTGGAGAAAAAACACCGGATGAAACGCACGAGAGGGAGATTGGAGAACATGCTGATGCCGACCATCTCGATTCTCTAGAAGCGGCCGCCTTCTGAGTGACGCTCCGTCGGACGACAAGGCTATGCTGGCGGTCAAGGAGCCCGAGACGCTCAACAGACCCAGAAGGGTGATGGTCAGTTTCATGTTTGACTGCAAGCCTGTGCCTGAATGTCGATGCAGAAACGAGGCGTCAGGCGTCGGGCGTCGGGAACACGACGGCAAGAAGATTGCCATCTAGACCAAACCTCGACGGACATTGAATTCGACAACCTTGCGCAGACTGGAGATTAGGCAGCAGATGCGATTCGCAGTTGTGTCAGTCAGCAGCATACTTGATGGATGTACATGTACATTGTGTGGTTGTGCAGGATGCAGGGTAAGCAGGTACCTACCTAGTATGGATGGTATTTCCACCCTGAGTACGTACCTAGGTACCCAAGTACCTCGGTACTTTGTAGGTACTTATCTTACTCAAGTACCTACCTACCTAGCTAAGTGCCTAGGTGGGTAAATTAAGTATATAGGTACTTGGGCCCAAGGCAGACAGACAGCCAGGCGACGAGCGTTGGAGAACGTGGAGAACGTGGAGAAATGTGTTGGTCTCGAGTCTCGGTTGGACCGGTGGATGAATGAACCAATGACGCCCGACCGAGCCCCCGTCACGCCGTCTGGCACAGGCCGGCGGACCGGCTTGATCCGATCCGAGCACCAGGCAGAAGAAACCAAGGTACCAAGGTACTAAGGTATCAGGGTACCAAGAACCAAGAACCAAGAACCAAGAACCAAGATCGGAAAACAAAACCCAAATAAACCACAAAACGACGTCATCCACCATTGATCATTGATCCTCCTCGGCCTCCCCCGCCCCCCGCCCCTCGCTCCCCGCTCCGTTCAGCCGCTAGACGATCCTATTCTCCTGCGCTTGACAAATTTCGTCATGGCAAGCCCGGCCTGCTCAACCAACCAGCCCAGGCCAAATCCTGACCTACAACCGCATTCCGTCGGTGCCCAAACTTTGTCAAATTCCACACATTCCCAAAAGAACGGTTGGAGCCAGACCTGGGCTAGGAACGATCCTTGTTCGCCCGCGAGTCATCAGCTATCCACAGCGCCGTTGAACTCAGCCCAGCCTTGGGCCGTGACGACAAGAAGCGAGAGGCGATAGGCGAGAAGCCAGGAACAGCCATATTTGGTGCTACATGCTCCGCCCTGCCCGGAAAACAAACCGGACTTGCAGCCACGACGTCAGAGGCCCCCGCCGTTCGTGGCTTGGTACCACGTAGAAAATCATGTTTGTTTACTTTTGAGAAGTAGCTGGCTGGTAGCTCGGCCGTAGTCAAGGCCATTGGCTATAAATAAGGCAGACTGTCTCACTATTTCTGGCCAACTTTTCCTCCACTGGCCTTGACCTCATCTGATTTTGAAGAAGAAGAAGAAGAAAACATATACATATATTATCCTGTGGTCAAAAGAAAGAAAGGAACAAAGAAAAGAAGACAAGAAACGAAAAGCCATCCCCGTCCGCCCTGACAACAAGCCGACCGGAAGACGACACACAACACAAAAACACACAACACAAAACAAAAGCTGCACCATGGAGACCATTACAAATCTCGCTCAGTCGGCAGTCAAGGCCGTCTGGGGAGACGGAAGCAACAAAAAGGAGCCTGTCTCCGGCGCGCAGGGCGACGTGGCCAAGGGCGAACCATTCGACGGAGGCAATATCGGTAAGATGAGAAGCTTCCCCTGTCAAAGAGACGCAAACGCGAGAGACTGTCGAGGACACGCGGCTAATCCCACCCTGTCACGCCCAGAGGCCGATGCGACCACCGCGTCTGCGACAAAGGACACGACGCCTGCTGCCGAGGCCGACAAACAACAGGCGCCCGCTGGCACCGACTCCAATGCTGTCTCCGGCGCCCAAGTTCCTCTTGCCGGCGAGCCTGCCCTAGCCAAGGCCCAGCCTTCTAGCAGCAGCAGCGTCAAAGACGTCAAAGGCAGCAAAGATGTCAAAGACGTCAAAGACAAGGCAGTCGCTGCTGTCGTCGTGGACCAAGCCAGCAAGCAGAAACCCAAGGAAGTCCAAGTCCCTCCCAAGGAGTCTGCTCCAGCCAAGCCTCAACCTTCCACCACCACCACCACCGCCTCCGCCAAAGACGTCAAAGACAACAAAAACAATATTGTCGTCGTAGACAAGGCCGCCAAGCAGCCGACCACGCAAGTCTCTCCCACCAAGGAGTCGGCTCCAGCCAAGCCTCAACCTTCCACCACCACCGCCACCACCACCACCACCACCACCTCCTCCTCCTCCTCCACCAAAGACGTCAAAGACAACAAAAACAATATTGTCGTAGACAAGGCCGCCAAGCAGCCGACCACACAAGTCTCTCCCGCCAAGGAGTCGGCTCCAGTCAACTCCCAACCCTCCCGCACTGCCGACAGCAAAGACAACAGCAACATCGCCCCCGCCGCCAAGAAAGACGACGAGAAGCAAGTCACGGGCCCGGGCCCCAAGCCCCTCGCGACGGTCGCCAAAGAAAACGGCGGCGACGCCGGGAATGCCCGCCCCGATTCCAAGTCCAAGTCCAAGCCCAAGACCCCCGAGTCCCCGAAGCAGGCCGCCGCCAGCAACAAGGACGCACAAGAAAAGGGCACCGGCGACCTCTATGTCAAGACGTCGGGTCTCGCCGCCGATGGGGGCAACTTCGACGTCACGAAGCCCGGAGCCGGCAAGGAAGCGGACCGTAAGTCGGACTCGCTCCCCCCACCCCTTCTGCTTTTCTCTCTAAAACCCCCCCACGCTGACTTTTCTCCGTTTTCCCCTCCCACAGGCCTCATGGAGGAAAAGGGTCTCCACCGCGAGACGGCCAATTCATCCAAGGCCCCCAAGTCAGACGCCGCACCCTCCAGCGCAGCCAACAACGGCCAAAAAGCCCACGAAAAGCCAAGCATCAAGGACCGCGTCAAGGACAAGTTGCACATCAACAAGGACTAGAGCCTCTGGGGTCTGGATACCACTAGAGCACGATTCAACTGATGAAACCACGAAACAAAAAATGTACATGTAACTATAGTTTTGCACGAGATGGGTTTCCTTGCTTCAGCACAGCCCCCTTGTGGGATGGGAGGGGTCATGACCACGAGAAGACACGAGATACAAGAAATACAAAACCGAGTTTGAAAATATCCGTGCCGGCAATGTCAAAACATGTGACCGAATACCTACCATGTGCCCTTCCTCCCTCTCCGCGCCAATATAATGTTGCAAAGGTCGTCAAGCCATGTCCTGTCCGAGACCCTCGCACCTCAATGCGTTTTTGCGTCACGGTTCATCGTGCCTTCTCTCTACCTTACCGCTCGACCCAGACAGCCACGTCCCTTCTCATCTCGTCGGCACAAAACAAAACCTCATCTTCCTCAAAACCCTCACATTTTTTTATATGTACATATATACGGGGTGAAATGTTTATACAATGTCCCTGCATCAGGCCAAACAGAACCATCATCATCATTATCATCAGCGTCCCCCCTTTTTTTGCCCCCTCGTCAAAAAAGGTGCCGTCCCCCTTCTAACAAGCCTTGGTTTGGACCGGAGAGACATGATTCCACTCCGTCTTTTCGCTGTTCTGTTGTTTTCTCCATCATACGTACATGGTTGTACATGACTTGAACGGAGTATATGTGTCTGTATGTGTATATGTGTATGTATCAATGTATTCAGCCACTGCTTCTATGTGCCCGCGCCCAACATAGCTCCGTAGGTGCCACTGCTTTGGGCTATTTGTTGCAGATGAAGCTGATGCACCAAATGCGACGAGAAGTAATGTGTGATTGCTTCGGCCGAGGTATGAGCGGACGGTCCCGCCGTCAGCACAAATGAGGTTTGCTACAGACAAACGAGATGATCTGCCGTGGTTGCCAGCACTGATCGATGAACGGAGTGAAGCGATAGCCCACAAAGAATCACGGCACTCGCCCTCTCGAAAGACGGGAGGGAGGAAAAAAAAAAGAAAAGGGGGGGGGGGGGGTGCAACCAGGTCCGAACCAGTTCTGGCCAGTCAGGTACAGATGCGTTCAGATCGCATGAGTGTGTGTGTTGTGGTCGAGATGAAGCATGAGAGCGTGTGCTAAAGACACCGTTCTTGCGTCACGATCCGTAACAGAGCAATGTCTTCGTTAGCACCATTTCCGCACCTCCACACACCAGACATGTTTCCCTTCTGTGGGCCATTTATGCGGCGTGCTTGCATATAATGTAGTCTGACGAATTGACTCAAATGCTCCAATTCCCAGCCTGTGTGGATGGACATCTTGCCAGTCGCGCCTTGGCCTCGTTCGGTTTCCGTGGCTCATAGAAACCCGGATTCGGCCAGCACCCTGCATTATAGAAGAAGAAAAAAAAGTCAGCCGGTACCAAGCAAAAATTGTCACAAATAAGAAGCCTGCTCGGAAGGTCAAGAGCCCTCTGGACTCTCGACGTCCCAGGGAATCTCAAGCTGGGATGGAGATTGCCGTCATGCTGCATACCTCACAATCTTTTCGTCCTCCCGCTCCCGCGGCTCTACTTGCAGGCTCTTATCGTACATCTCATGCACGTCGCCAGCAGCATGCATGTTACTCAGGATGTAGTCCTGTAGTTCCGGAACCGGCTGCAGGGAGTAGCCCACATTTTGATATTGCTGGATGTCCCGGATCACTTCTGCCGTCTTTGCTCGTTTCGCAAAATTGACAAGATTTGTCTTCTTGATGGTGGAGGGAATACCGTCTTCGATGAAGGTGAGATCGGTGAGATAAACACCTTTGCAGAAAAGCTCAAGTCAGCGAGGCAGTTTCCCTCTTAATTGGTCCTCTTTTCCCTTTCTTGTTTCGCTCTCTCTCTCTCTCTCTCTTCTTTTTTTTAGAGAAACCTACCAAAAAAGGGGATACACGGCGGATTGGCTGCGTGAAGAGCCTCTCGGTACTCGCCAAAATTTCTGGTGCTTGCCATTACTCGGCGCATCGCTTCTAAAACCCCCTGTGTCCGCTGGGGTACCTGATCCCATGTTCGCTTTAAACGAGCAATCGGCGCAGTGGCCAAGGCTGAAATGATAGATGTGAGGGTGGAGTAATTGTTGAGAGTTCGACATTTCTGTGTAAACATCCAAATTAGCCTTGAAATCTCGCATCGAAAAAAATAAAGACGAAGGAAGGGGGCACAAATGTCATGTCAAAAAAAAAGGGGGGGGATAAACAAACATCAGCAACCGCAACAAAATGCTTAATCACAACAACTCGTTTCTTCAACTCCATCTGCGCCAGAATCATCTCTGCCACCCAGTTTGTCATTTGATTGGAGTGAAGAATTAGGGCCTTCACGTTGGGAGCCAGATCGGGTTCGCCCTCTGCAATCTTCTTCTGCCAGGTTTTGTTCAGACACTCTGCCGCCTTGATTTTGCCGTAGAGTCTCGATTCGATGATGGTCAGTTGGCGAGCAAATTCCGTCACGTCAATATCCAAGAACTTCAACTTCTTCATGTTCTTTGGAATAATGGGTGTAGGTGTGCTCTGATTGACCGTCTGGATCATCCGGCGCGCTCCGGCGTCCTTGCCGCTCAATCGTTGGTCCAGAATCGCCATAAGAGGCCCCGAGCCCGGAGTCTCGGCGGATTTCACACTGTCTCTCGTGAAGGTGTATACGTCGCGAATCAGTTGCTTCGACTCTTCATTGTTCTCTTCCATCCAGAACGTGTCGAACCAACTTTTCAAAATGTTGACGACGCGGAAACGAATCAACTTCTGCTTCCGATCACGCCACATCTCGAAATCTGACTGAGTGAGGCCTTCTGGTGGCTGTATGCCAAAGCGCTTGACCAAAAGCTCAAATAGTTCTCGTGCAGTGGTAAACGACCGGTACGTGAGGAGAAAGGTGTTGTTGAAGCTAGAGTCGAGTTTGTCATGTCGTGTGAGTTGCTCAACCAGGGCAAGCAATGAACCCCCCTTCACCGTGTGTGGAGAGGTCTTGGTTTCCCATGACACGTCATTCTCAAAGTCCAGCCGTAGAAAGTCAGGAGTATCATCGTTGGCCTGCAGGTTGGATTGTGGTGACGGATCTTCTCCGAAAATCTTCTTGACTTTGGAGTAGTCGCCTTTCCTGAAGTGGCCAGGCGGCGGATCGCCGTCATTAAAGGACTGCGCAGTCATCAGCGGAGGTCGGCTGGGTGCCGATCTCGAATCCAGCCGTTGATGCGGTCGATCATACGTCGACACCACCGAATCGTTTCGCGGAATCGTCGTCCGTGGAACCGAATTCTCCCGCGTGCGTGGTGCAGAATAATGCGGCTGATGTAGGCTGCTTGAAACTTGTTCGGAGAGCAGTTGCAAGGAAAAGCCAATGTGAGAGGAATTAGTCTCCAACGCTCGCGCGCACTGCTTCACGTACTCCAAGCGATTCTCCATGGACTCTCCCCGTACTTCGCTCCATTCGTCCGCTAACGGACCAGCCACTGCCTGACAACTGAGTATCAGATCGGAGATGTTGTCGTACAAGCTCTGCTTATTGGTGCCAAAGTCGTCTAGCTGAGGATTCTGGAACCTGCTGCCAAGAGAGGACAAATCAATCGACTCTATCATGGCAATCCAGGTCTTGAACGTCTCAACTACCTTGCCTCCCGCCAGACAGACGTTGTTGCCAATGACTTCGTGGCGGAGTGATGAAACGATCTTTTCAGGAGTGATGAGGTTCTTTTCTAGTTCTCGTATGCTCGCTACTAGAATGCGTTTCTGGTCGTCTAATCGTTCGAGAAGTTTGCTGTTGAGGATTGCCGTTGGCTCAACCGAACCTTCCTCATCTTCGGGAAAGCTAGGCGCAACCGGATCACGAGGACCTAAAGCATTGTTTTGCCAGCTTCCACCTACCGTGCTACCAATGACAAACCCGGGAAATAGTCGAGGGATGTCTTCACCTCTTTGTTGCCGAGCAACTTCGACATAACTGAACACTCCCAGGAGAACGCCGTCTGCTTCCTGAAGACACTTTTGGACCGATTCCGCGTTTGGCCAATCAGCGGCGGCAATATGCGAGGAAATCACCAGTTTGGAAAACTTGGACATCATATCCCTGAAATGAGGGTACAAGGCCTTGTTTGTCGAGATGATGGAGGGTTGGCCCGAATGATTGTCGGTGGTACCAGAGCCCGCGGCAAGGAGAAGCCGCAAGTGGTCGGATATATCCTCAGCCCTGGCGACATATTCCGATCTGCTGTTGTTCGCAATGGCCTCGCGATAGCGATCGATGGCGCGCTTCATGTTGGATACTAGCAAGCTCCATGTAAGGTGCGGAGTGGAACCGTCGTTAAAGAATGATCGTGAAACCGTAGCCGTGGTCGGCAGGTTATATGTGGTGCTCGTGAAAGACGTCGCGGAAGCCATGTTTGAAGGCTGATCGCTGGCTTGCTTGCCATTTGGAGGTGCTTCTGTCCTTCTGTGGCGTGCAGGCGAGACGCCATTTATCGAATCCATTGAGGTAGAAGGGGAGAGCATGCCACTGATGGAGGCTCGATTTTTGCCCTGAGATGGTTGATTTAGAAACGATACAGAGAAGGAAAGAGGGGGAAAGAGGAGAAAGCAGGGATGAATGTAAAAGGGAGAAACGAAAAAGAATAAAAGAAAGGGACGGAAAAGAAAAGAAAAAGAAAGAAAGAAAGAAAGAAAATGGGCAGAAGATGATTGCATGGGTGCATTGTTGGAATCGTACCAGGTAGTTGCGCGAGGCAAGCATGAGTGATTCTCCTTCAGCTTCAGATGCAGACGTGACGGAATCATCGTCCTCATCCTGTGTCAGACCGCGGGCCATCATTTCTGGTGGAGGTCTGGTTTTATCGGGGACGTTGACATGTGTTCGATCTCGAGGACCCGTCTCCGTGGCAGAGACAGGCGACTCGAGTGGAAGCTCCATGCTTCGATCGCCTGTCATCATGTTGTAGTAGAAAAGTCGGCCGTCTGGGGTAGCTTGTGGAATCCAAAAATCGGCTCTTGATTGTTGGTGACCGGTACCAGGGCTCTCCAGGGGCAGAGTGCCGTTGGGGGCAATGGGGGTTTCATTGAGGCCATTATTGGAGCCATCAAGCTCGGCGTCATCTTCTTGGCCAAAACTGTCGCCCAGACCGTCCGTGTCGTCGATTTGATCGTCCAGGGTGTCGAAAAGTCCATTTCGAGTTTGGACTGGCAGGTCGTCGGGACTGGAGATGAGCTGACAATAGTTACTTGGAAACCAGCCTCGGACGCCGTTGATGACACCATCCCACCAGCCGCTCTCGAGTTGTGTAATGACCTGAATGATGTCGCCCTGGTGGAAACTGAGGCTGGTCCTGTCGTCTGCCTCGTAGTCGTAAAGAGCCCGTACATAGATGGAGCCGGGCGGCGCCGACCCGACAATGCCGTCCATGGCGAATGCGGAGGGTGGGCGGTTGACGGACGGCGATGGACGGCGATGGACGGCGATGGCAGCCAAGACACGCACGATCTTGGCACAGTCTCGCGCGGCAAGTGGATGGCTAAGCCTGCGGAAGAGACGATGGTACAGGTCTTCGTTGTACGATGACGGTGGTCGAAATTGGCGCAAAAAGGGGGGGGGGGGGGTAGAATGCGGACTGCAGTCCAGGACGCTGCGGCGGCGCAAATCGACGGTCCAGGTGACAGAAATTCAGGCTGACTTTTACGCGGCGTCAAAGTGCTCTCTGGACATGGCCAAATCCACGAGTCAGCCCTCAGTCCCGAGCTGAAGGCAGCAGGTAGCAGTTCGTCGGCGATCGGGCGATGGCACGCGTCATGCCACTTCCGGCGCCGTATGCCAGACAGTGCTGGTTGTCGCAGAGAAGGGTTTCCGAGGAAGAGTCGATTGGGGGGAAAGTCGAGAAGTTTGCCAGATGACGGACCAGGACCAGAGGTGAGAGTTGCCAGTCTGGCGCAAGAGACGCGGTTTCGGGCTGGTTGACTGGCTAATTGACTGATTGACGAGAAGCACTAGGCAGAGGGGCCCTTGCTTTGCAAGTTGGCTGGCTGGTGTGGACTGGCTGGTGTGGACTGGCTGGTGTGGACTGGCTGGTGTGGACTGGTGTGTGGTCTGTCTGTCTGGTCTAGTCGGGTCGCACATGTGGTGGTCCTGCCTGCCTTCTGCCTCTGCCTGCCTCTGCCTGCATGTGCGTCGGTCGAGTCTGGATGTGGTTGGTCGAATAACATGGTCGGCTGCTCAGTGCGTACCCACTGTTGGCCACCAAGCATCCATCCACCTACCAGAGAGGTCAAACAGCGCCAGCCGCCAGAATCCCCGCTCCGCTCTGCTCTCGACTCAACTGGCGCCCAAAATCGGCTTAGCGGCCAGACGCCCCAGGCAGGACACAACAGCTTGACCGCAGCGCACATGGTCTCTGAGGGGATTTGGGATTTGGGATTGGGATTTGGTCCGGTATTCATCTCTAAAGTCTACTTCTTGGCGACCCAAGCTCCAACCCAAGCTTCAACCCAAGCTTCAACCAATTCGGACAGGGCCCAAGCACGACTCGAGGCTCGGGGACGCTCTTCGCGTTTGCCATTAAGCCGCTGAGCCGTTGGGCCATTGGCTGAGCCGCTTTCGACGTCTTGTGTATGCCAGCAACCAGATCGAGCAACGATGCCCCGACAGTTCATCGTCCGGGACAGTCACGAGACATCGACGCCTGCCGGCCGAATCCGCTTTGGCGATGTGCATGCAAGAACCCAGCTTGACACGCAGAGCGAGCAGTGATGGAATTACACTAGTCATGTGGCCTCTACGCGAATGAAAGTAGCGATTGTCAAATCATCCATGTCTCCGGGTTCGGTCGACGAAGAGAAAATGACACGGCACACGGCACACGGCACACGGCTCACGGCTCACGGCTCACGGCTCACGGCTCACGGCTCACGGCTCACGGCACACGGCACGGCATACGGCACATCCCATGCCGCGCATGTAATAAAGGACACCATTGCCTACAGCCTTCACAAGACTACACAGAGCGTCGGACCCAAAACACCTCGCAGAGGACTTTGATACATTCCGTCAAACTTGCCACAGGCGAATCAACCGGAGTGGCCGTTTACTCCTTCTATGGCTCGATTGATCCCCATCTCAGACCATGTTCCCACGTTGGAAACTGACGCGAGAAATGTACTTGCGAGGTTTTGTCGAGGACAAGGCAGAGAGTGCAGCTTGACCCAACCAGGGCACGTCCTCGGTATTTCCACAGCCGCAGCAGTTGGAGGAGGGCACGGAACAAGACATGCTGTTACCTATCAGTGGCGTAGCTTGCCTCCATACTTCCAACGCGATCGATAGCGAAAGAGCAAAGGTGCAGGACGGGCGTGGGTGACGGCCAGAGAAAAGAGAAGTAAGTAGGGTCAGACTCTTGACTTTGGCACAACTCAGCCGAGGAACCCAGAAATGCCAAAGGTCAAATACTGGACTGTCCAGATCGTGCTAGGGGTCACGTTGGCGTTTCTTTGGATAGGCAGGCCGACCACGTCCAAACATGGACCACCACCGCTAGAGAGGTCGCTAACGTATCGAGTAAAGCATCATCACCACACCGGCTGACCGACATAGTATGATGACCGGAAGCCGGGCCGTCACGGGCCGTCGTAGGTTGTAACGGCCTCTGTACCCTTCGAGTTGATGAGGTGAGAAGTGCCAGGCAACATATTGGTTCATGGTAAAAAAAAACCGCTCATGTTTTGACAAGATGTGCGAAATGCTTGACTGAAGTATTCCATCTAGACATGCCACCGTCAGGAGCGAAGCCAGCTCTTGATATTAGCAACCGTTTGACTTGGCGAAGAATATACGTGGACGGCGTGTCTGCAAAGTACGAGACAGTATGCGCATACGAACATCGACTTTATATGGTTGCTACATGACGTGGCTTTGTCCTGCCCGTCCTAGAAAACAATGAATACATGGCATGTAGTGTTTGTACAGATGTACTGTTTGTAGAGTTTATACAATATAAGCTGGTCAGAATTTCTGACCTGCTTCTGTTTGTAGTGCTGGAAACGCGCTGCGCATCGGCGTTTGGAGACTGGAAGCAGACACGTCTGGAATCGCTCCAGCCGGACTAAAGGGTGGTTTCTGTGTCAAGACAAAGGACGTGGCATGTGTACATCTGATCCGTTGTATGTACTTGGAAGGGTGGGTTGAACATGTATCAACAGGATCCGACGTCCAGGTCACTCCATGGCGTCTTGGTCAAAACAATCTTGAATGGAACCGGAACGGGTTCCTCCCAGTCGCTGCCCATTTGCCTGAAATGTTCCTCGATGAAGGAATTGGTAAGCATGTGTGCATGTTTGAATACACATCCGCCGCCCCCCGGCCCTCGTCTGCTTCGTTTGCTCCACGGCGAATGTACATTGTACGATGTGCACATAAATACATACTATGTACATACATAATATGTGTATGTGGATAGTGCATGTGTGCATACATGGGCGGATAGAAATGCCGGCGGCCAGCCCGATCAACATATCCGACACGGGGCTGGGGCCGCTTCTCTTGTGTGTGTGCGTGTGGCTGACCGCAACTTGGACATTGAAGAGGATAAACCCATGTGATGGAGACGTTTACGGTGTCATTTTCTCGGATACGCGACGGGCAACGCAACTCTACTGCATGCGTCTAGTCGTTTTTTTTTCTTTTTCTTTTTCTTTTTTCTCTCTCGAGAAAGAAAAGGAAAGGAAAGCCAAAACTGGAACGAATAGGACGCCGAGACGGCAAGATGGCACAACGACACGACAGGTGAACTCCCATTGTACGCGCACGCACACGCACACGCACACGCACACGCATTACACTGTACGATATATATCTGTACAGGGGCCAAGATCATATTTTTTTTTAAGAGAGAGCGAGAGAGAGACGATGATTTAGCCGAAGGACGGACAAGACGGCAAGACCGCGCACGTCCATGAAACAAGAACCAGCGTTGGCCGGCACGGAATGCAGCCACTCGGCTGTCGTGAGAGACAAATAAAACAAGGGCGGGGGAAAAAGCAAAAAGAAGGAAAAATTTTCCCCTCTTTCTTTTTCTACCCCCTTTCTTTCTTCTTGTCTCTTGTTTTTCTTGTTCTTTTCTCTTCTCTCCGTTTTCTTTTTTTGGTCCTCGAAGGAGAGAAACACGCACCGCCATTCCCCCTGGCACGACTGCCCATGTGCGTCAAGTCAAACACATCCCATCCCCCCCCTCCCCCAATGCAGACCCGGGAGGGCCAGTACCAAACAAAACATGCTTCACGGAGCCATGACCGTCTGCGACCTGCGTTTTTTCCTTCTCACAATCCCGTCGACGAGCTAAGCCGTTGACTCGCGCGGCACGGATCGGGCTGCGGGAGGCGCCTCGTTCCATGCAACGAGCCGGTGAGAGGTCGCAGTTTTAAGATTGGTTGATTCATCAGGGGAACAAATGGAAAGAAAGAAGAAGAGAAAAAAGAAAGAAAAAAAAGGGGGGGCTTGTGGGGTTGGAGTGGAGGCCGCGTGGTGTGGCGTGAGAGGGCAGGGTTCCTTTGCGAAAAGAAACCGGAGAGAACAAGACCATGACTAATACTGTACAAGCTGGAGGATAAAGTGGTTGTACAGCACATGCTGACAAAGCTGTCGTACTCGCTAACCACTCTCTCTCTCTCTCTCTTTTTTTTTTTTTTTTTTTTTTTTTTTTTCAAATGCAGTACAGCGCGAGAGCAAGGCATGGATAACCCCCCCGACGCCGGCAGCTGTATCCATGGCGTTGCACCCCAAAAATAAACCAAGGAACAAGATTGGCTACGCTCGTGAAGCGGGAATGCGCCGAAATTAAGGCCTCGGGGCCACCTAGCTCAGGCTGACTCGGGACAAATGAGCGTGCTCCAAGTGAACGGGGGCCCGGAATGTGTGGCTGCGTTCTGTCTGGTGTTGAATGGACTGATGGGATCGACTTGGAGTGCATCATGCAGGCTCGAACACAGACTGAGACAGGGCGGGCCAGACCCGTCGACGCGACTCGACATGTCTCCAGTGACTGCCAATGCCATTGGTGATGTTTGTACCGGAAAACCTTGCCTTGCCTGCAAGACTGCAAGGGGCGGTCCGGGCGGGGACGGTGGAGGCTTTTTTTTTTTTTTTTTTTTTTTGGAATTTTCGAATTGGGGAGGAGGACAAAGACGCGACGCGGCGAGTTCTCGAAAACGCGACTTTTCCATGTGCTAAGTGCTCACCGCGTGATGATGCGTGACGCGTGACGCGTGACGCGCGACGCGCCAGAGTCGGGTTTTGTGCGTACAGGTAGAGATGTGAGAGGTACTTGGGAGATGTGTCGTCTTTCCAGGTTGGCGGCCTCTCCGTGTGTAGTACAGTGGCAGCACTAGTGCTCCCAGTGCCAGTACTGTCCGCCGCACGGTCTTGTCCACCGGCAGGCGGCCAGGCCTGGAGAAATGAAATTCTTGCTTCGTGTAGCGACGCATGTGCTTCCCCATCTGACCGGGCTACGGATCATGGTGGTGCATGGCCACGGCCATGGTCATTCACCCGACCTTGTCATGGCAAGGACCATGATTAGAATGCCGGACGCGTAGGACCCATCAATCCCTGCATAGCCGGTTCTTGCTAGGTTTCCTCAATCTGCCAAACACATCCGACACATGGTCTTGGCGCGAATCACATCGACAGCCATCGCTTTCGCGCTCTGCCATGGCTCAACATCAGATGATGGGCTCCCGTTATTTTCGGCAGAATCAGGCTTGTTACTTTCTCTGTTCTTCATTCTTGGGACTTTTGAGTAAGAATATGACGAGAAAGGGCAGCAGGGGAAAAAAGAAGCAGAAAAGAAACCGTAAATACTTTAAATAAGACTGCTAAGGACCAAAAGAATAAAAAAAAGAACAAAAAAAAGAGACGCCGCTTTGTGTCCTTATACCAAATAAACACCGTGCATTCCCAAAAAAGAAAAAGAAGAGGAAAAAGAAAACCATACGTATATGCGCCGCTCACTCGAACCCGTGTCACCCAGAATACCGTGCAATGTGAGTATGGGAACACTGGACCGCCGAGGCGTATGGTAGATGTCGAGGCTGCTGCTTGGAATATGCCTTGTTGACATGACGCATATCCTCATTCAGGTGACATTGCAGAGAAGCTCTGCTTCAAGAATAAACTTCCCTTCCTTGTATTTCTCGGCATTTTCGTAGGCCTTGTCATACTTCCAGCCCACCGTCTCTTTGCACTGACGACAGGTAATGTCACGAACAATATGCCTGCCTGTTGTCATGGTACGTTCGTTGGCATCCCCAGCTTCGACATTGACGACGTTGTGGAATAAGTAGGCCTTTCCGTGCTGGCCACGAAAATTCTGTACCACAAACCATGTTAGTCGGGCTGGCTGTCGTAAAAAAAAAATAATAAAAAAAAATGATGCGTTTGAAAAGACTGCGCAGCGGGAGATGGATATCTCGCTGGGAGAACAAAGTGCTCGGCATTTTCGGAACACAGCGCATAGCCCGGAGCATGAAAAAAAAAGCACCAGAACGAAACAGTTGCTTCTTGGAAATATCACCACGAAGCCAAGAACTGGACATCGCGTGGCCACATACCCTGCTGATGATGTCCTCGTGGTTGGCCAGATGGGCCTTGCAGGACTTGCAGCCGTAGATCTTGCTGCTGTTGAGATAGGTATTGTATGACAGGCCCATTGTCGGCGGCGGTCCGTCTCGGAAGTTGGGGGCGATCAAGAAGAAAACGACGAAAACAATCACCCAAGAGAAGCAAATATAGCGTCTATCGCTGACAACTGACGATGGCGCGGAAGACTGTGTTCGATGTGGTGTTTGTGTCTGTTGATTGAGGAGAGGGGGGGCAAGCTGGCTACGTCAGTCGTGCCTCTTGTTATCTGTCCACCTAGGTAGGTACCTACCTACCTACCCACTACTTAGTTTGTACCGAGGTAGGTAAGTAGGCAGGTACTTTAGATAGGCCGATAACATTATCGCTGACAGCGACGACGTAAGCTTAGCCCGACGGCTGGCCAATGGGTCTATTTTGCCTCGACCGATCAGCTGAGGGGAACGAGCGGACGGACGGCAACGTAACGCCAGACGGGTTCCCTCAAGTCTGTTCGCGGGGCTACATGTACTTAATGCACAAAGTGCGCTACATTGTACCTACTAGGTACCAAGCACCTACCTACCTACCTACCTACTTACTTACCTAGAGTCATCATGATGACAAGAGCATGTACATATTGGCGAGAGACATGAAAAAAGGCAAGGAGTCGTCGCATCGGTTCGGAGTCTGTGACCAAAGGACTCGCCAGTGCAGTCCAATCCCAACATGCGCCCACGTATGCACGTATCCGATTCAGTGGTTTCTGCATCGTTGATCTCTCTGCGGAGTCGGATGCCAGCGAGACCAGGCCGCTTTGGGGCGGATAGCGGGGTGCTCCACGGCGCTAACGTCGCTGTGCCGCCTGGATACAACTTTGCCCCCACGCCGAGTCTTGGAAGTCTTGGATCCCAGCCGTGAGCCCATGGCCCGTGGATGTGTCGGCTTTGGGAGTTACCTAGCCAGAGGCCGGCCATTTCCTCCGTCAAGGGAGGGAGAGGGGGGAAAACATGACATGTGTAATGCGTCTGTGTCTGTATGTATGGCTGGCTTCTCGTGGCTCCTCACGACTTCTCGTGGCCCCTCACGACTTCTCGTGGCCCCTCACGGCTTCTCGTGGCCCCTCACGGCATCCTGGCAGCTAGACAGATGCAATCTCGCGCCGTCCGGTTTTCCCATGGAGACTGCAGCGATTACAGGTGCCGTTGGCCGGGGCATCTGCAACGCCTGAACCCCGCCTGGTTCCGACTCTTCCATCGGGTCGACGCCTCCACGGCATCGCAAACCAAGTACCAGGTAGGTTAGTGGGCAAGAGCTTGGCTCTGTCACCCGTCACTGGAATGGAATTGGGGGCAGAAATGGTCTCGGACAAAAAAAAAAAAAACACACACACACACACAC
>SRPY01000323.1:0-34414 GCA_018360145.1 Claviceps africana | reverse complement strand
AAAAAAAAAAAAAAAAAAAAAAAAAAAAAAAAAAAAAAAAAAAAAAAAAAAAAAAAAAAAGAGAAAAAAAAAAAAAGAATCAAACACCAACCAACACAAAAACACCAGACTCTTGCAAAATGAGTGGCTCGGAAAAACCTGGCTTGTTAATGCTTGGTGTCGTTCATCACGCGCATGTCGAGTTCGACCGGCTCTCCGATGTCGCCCATGTTACGGTGGGAGGCCCACCTCTGTGATTCGTTGCATGTCGCGTGACTGAAGCAATTCGACTGACGCAAACGCCAACCGGCAAACACACCATCTAGCAAGTGTCGTCCGGAACCCGAGACGAGTTCCTGCGCGACTGCGCCGCCGGAAAGTACAACAAGATTGTCGCCATATCAAGAACGTTCGACTCGGTCGGAGTAAGGCCCATGCCCCATGTCGTCTTTCCGGCCATCATTTCCGTGCTAACAGAGCTTCCTCCCCTCTCCGCCTTGCACAGATTACCGGGCGATTTGACGCCGAGCTCATCTCTCACCTTCCCCCGTCCGTGGGCTTCATTTGCCACAACGGCGCGGGCTACGACCAGATCGATGTCCAAGCCTGTACAGACCGAGGTACGAGCCCGAATGGAGTTACCACTATGCGCACTAGGCAGTCCTGACAATCCCGTCTTCCCGTCTTCCAGCCATCTCGGTGTCCAACACGCCCACGGCCGTCGATGCTGCGACAGCCAACACGGCCATCTTTCTAATACTTGGCGCTCTGCGACGGGCATGGGTCCCCCAGACCGCTCTCCGCGAGGGCCATTGGCGAGGCGCCAGCCAACTGGGCCGTGATCCTCACCACTTGACCCTGGGCATCCTCGGGATGGGCGGCATCGGCACCGCTACTGCGAAGCGCGCTGCGGCCTTTGGATTCACGCTCCAGTATCACAACCGAAAGCCCGTGGCCGACCTCGACAGGCACTTCCCTCCACGGGAGGTGCCCCGATATGTCAGCTTTGATCATCTGATCAGGACCAGTGATGTCATCTCCATCCACCTGCCGCTGGGACCGGCCACCAAGGGCCTGATTGGCAAGAAGGAGCTCGGTGCCATGAAAGACGGCGTTGTCATTGTCAACACGGCCAGAGGAGCCATCATTGACGAGGCCGCCCTGGCAGAGAGCCTCGAGTCCGGCAAGGTGTGGAGCGTCGGCTTGGATGTGTTTGAGAATGAGCCCAACGTCGACCCCAGACTCATCAAGCATCCTGGAGCCGTGCTTCTGCCACACATTGGCACTGCCACGACCGACACGCAGGTATGTTGACAAGAAGCAAGAAAAGAGAACAAAAAAAAAACCATGATGGCATTTGTTTGCGTTTCTTCACTCGGCGCAGTATAGAAATGGGTTCTGACTACAATGGCCAACAACAGAAAGAAATGGAGGTCCTCGTCATTGACAACGTCAAAAGCGCAATTACCAGCGGCGCGCTCCTCACGCAAGTACCGGAGCAGAAGTAGATGTCGATGCTTGGCAAGACGTAAAAAAACAAAAACAAAAAAAGACGCAAAACGGTCCCCATGGCATTGAATAGACTTTCATACATAACCGCAAATATCTGGAAGGCAGGCTTTACACGTAATAACTTGGATATAAATAATTCAACCGATGCATCACATATTTCAATAAAGACGCCGTTCCTTTCTCTGTTATCATTGGAGGCGGTGATCGGGCGGCATTCCCACAGGCGAAAATCGATCCCATTCCCTTCCAAGCTTGCGCATTGACATCACTTCAAGCCGCCCGCGATCAACACCTCCTGTCCCGTCATGTAGCCCGTCTTGGCGAACCTGTGCCGCTCGATCAGCCTGACGCATTCAGAGGTCGAACCAGAAAAAGATGCCAGACCACGCAGGCAACGGACTCACATGACGACAACGTTGGCCACCTCGTCCGGAGTGCCGAGTCGTTGAACCGGCACGCCAGCCGCAATCGACAAACCCGCGTCGGTCTTTGATAGCGACTCTAAGTCGGTGTTGGAATCCCATGTGCTACATTCATGGCGTATTTAGCATTTATCCCCCCGGTGAGAGGATGGTGCGAGAACCTACCGTCCGAGGGGCGTAGGAATCATGCCGGTTTCTCCAATCATTGCTGGGGCAACCTATGGAAGATGGTTATGCCTGCGAGCGTTGACGATGTGGCTTTGAGGTATGGGGAAAAACTAAATGAAAAAAAAAAAAGAAGAAGAAGAAGAAAAAAAAAAGGCCTACTATGTTGACCGTGACGCCATCCCCAGCCAGCACGGCAGCTAGATTGAGCCCCATGGAGCTGCGACACTCAGCCTCATCGTCATGACCATACACGAGGCGTTCGGTTCTTCTGTGAGACGACGCACTCACCGCAGCGCACCCTTGGAAGCCGCATAATGGCATCCGTTGATTCCGCCCCCCCGCGCGGCGATGCTGCCCACGAGGACGACGCGTCCCCAGCACTGCTCGCGCATGCCCTCCACACACGCCTTTGTGACGACAAACTGGCTCCGCGTATTCACCTCCATCATGTCGTCCCAAAGAGCCTCGTCAATGCCGTCCGGGTCGCGGACGCGCCGCCCCGTGCCGGCATTTGCGACCAGCACCGACACGGCCTTGTGCCGCGAGGCCACGTCGGGCAAGCCCAGGACGGAGGGGACCAGCGACCGCGTCGCCTCCCGGTCCGTGAAGTCGGCCCGGACCGTGACGAACAGCTGGGAGGGATACAGGTTACCAAGACGCGCGGCGAGCGATGCTGCTTTATGCTATTCGGACCCGGGGCACCCATGTTGATTAGACTCTGTTGCGTCGGACGGGGGAGGGGGGGTCTCTTTCTCGCGTACCTCGCTGGCCGAGTAATGGAGAGCCACGTCGCAGCCCTCAGCCGCGAGGGCCGCTGCACAGGCAGCACCGATTCCGCCGCTGAGCGGTCCAAAAAAAAAAAAAAAAGAATCGCGTCAGCTCCAGACAAACGACGGGGGCCCCCTCTCTGCCTTCCATCGCGCTCGCTCGAGACCAACGAACCTCGCTCCCGTCACCAGGGCCAGACGGCCTCGCACCTTGTTATCCACAGCCCGCAGGTGGTACGTCGTGACTGTAGTCATGGTGAATGCGGGCCCGAGCACAAACTGCCCTTCTTTTGTCTTCGCGCGCGAGGCACTCTGGGGCGTTTGGGCTTCCGCGTCGTCGTCGACACGATTGGCTACTCCTCGAAGCAGAGGTATGGATAAAACGACAAAAAAAAAAAAAAAAAAAAAAAAAAAAAAAAAAAAAAAAAAAAAAAAAAAAAAAAAAACGCAAGGTGCAATAAGTCGTCGGCGGAAGGACTTTTGTGAGGAAAAAAAATCAAAAAAAATCGCGACAGGGAATTTTCGGGCCGTGCTGGGCCATGGGACATGGGTACGACCAACGCACGAGCCGAGTCGGGGCGCCGGACCCGGCCGGGTTGCCGACTCGCGAGGTCTCCCGTGGCTTTCGGAAATGTGCACCAGCGAGGGGCCGACCACCGGACCCATCAATTAGCCGGCTGGAGGCTTTTTTTTTTTTTTCAGAAAAGAACCCGGCACCGTATTGCCGATCGGATCCCACCGGCCCAGGCGGCATTTGCGCGCCGGCGGGAAGTCATCGGCTTTTGAACTTCTGCCCCGTTTTCCCCTCAACAAAGAACCTGGCTAGCCCGACTTGCTCTTAGGGGCCTGAGTGGGCCCGTGCCGCCGTCTTGCGCATTTTCGCCAGGTGGCGGGGGGGGGGAAGATGGCCCGGCTTCCCCCCCTCCATCCCGCCGTACCCACCGGGCTAGACCTTTTCCCCACAAAACCACGTCCGCCTCAACCATTCCTCGATGCAACTATCGGGGTGGCCAGGCAGAACATGTGGACATGCTTTCTCCACGAATGAGAATGAGGCAACGTGGATGAGTGTGGCCGTGGCCCTGTGTACTACGTGCCCGGTGGGGCCAATCTACCCCGCGACGGTGGGGGGGGGGGGGGCGCGCCAGAGTCACCAGATTCCCAAAAGAGCTGCCCTCATAATATCTGCGTGATAAATTCGTCATTGGCTACGCGGATGTCCTCCAAAAGGGAAGCCAGATACATTTCTCGTCCTCCCCAGCGTCCTGAAAAACACACAACTTGCCACGGCCGCAAACAAGCACCCACCCATGGCCGCTCCTGGCCTTTCCACGCCCCTTCCCCCAATGAGCCCCCTTTCCGTCCGAGAACATCCATCGTATGAAGAGCACATGACGTCCCAACATCAGTGCTTGGAGAGGCGACATTCAGGCTTGCAGACGAGGCAGCCGCCAATCTTCTCGGCGCATCCCGCGATGCGTTTGCAGGCCTGCCGCGCTGTGCATTAGCCATGTCCTTTTCGTACGGGCATGTACGTGTGCCCGAGTCACCACGCGCCGAGCCTCACAATCGAACCCGTCTCACACAAGAAGGAAAAAAAAAAAACCAGGGAAACCAGTAAAAAAAAAAACGTACTGTAATTGGCGGGCACCTTATATTCTTCGCGGCAATGCCAGACGCAAAGCTGGCCAGAGCAACGAGGACGATGAGGTGACCCTTCATTTTTTTATTTTTTTTTGCTGTTCTTTTCGGTTCGTCTTGTGGAATAAACCTTGGGATAACTTGTGGGCGTTGGAGTGACGGGAGGAAAGCGATCGGGATGTGAGTTATATATTCATGCTCAAGTGGAAGGTGTTTTTTGTCCTTCTTTTTATTTTATTCCCCTCCCTTGTGGACGGGTCTGTTCCGCGTCTTATAGTAGCACCTTTGCCCCGACTCTTGAGACATACGCCTGCACACGAGGACGTCAAACAAGTCAAGGAGACGGGTGCGTCGTCCTGATTCTGTGCGCCACTGTCCGCGAGCAGCCGTTGCTTCAGAGCAGAACTCGCATGCGGGGGGTTGCCCGAGCCGTGGCTTCACGACGGGGCTCGCATGCGGTTGCGTTGCTCACCAGCCAGCGCTCTGGTGGCTTGAACTCAACTTTGCAGGCAGGAATGGTAGGTTCCTGAAGCATTACTACGCTGACGGACGACGGACGTTCTTCTGGCTTGCCATCGGGGCCAATGGGCTGGCGTCCATGTCTTGAGGTCTGATGTTCATGCTTTGGAGGGGAAGGGGAGTCGAGACATGACTGCATAAATCGCTGCTCACATGGTGGGCAGCTGGGGCGAATCGTGGACCGGAAAAAAAGAAAGATAACAATATGTGAATGCCCGGCCTGGACCGACATGGACGAAACGTCTCTTGCATCTCTGGTTAACTGATAAGGAACCATGATGGCAGCCGTCAACATGGAACAAATACCTACAAACCTACACATACATACATACATACATACATACATACATACACATACATACATAAATACATACATGCATACTGTAGATCTGTCCAGGATGCACTTGGATCGGCTTGTTTCCCCCCTACTTGTTAGTTCGTCCAAGTCACCATGGCGACCTTGTCCACGGCGAAGAGACGGCGGTGTTGTTTTTTTCTTGTCGCCCTTGCTGACCAGAGACAACGAACGGATAGAGTTGGCTTCATTCTTTTCTTCTTCTTCTCCGATGCCTTTTCCTCAAGGAAATGACGACAGTAGATGGCACTTATTGTCCTCCCGCAAGATCCTTGGCGTCGTCCCACGTCATCAAATTGATAAAGACCCATCGCAGAATCTCGCCAGCAACCTCCCCCTCGCATCGAAACGAGTCCCTGTCGGGGCTGACTTGTACAAGCAAAGCTCCCTTGTGCCTGTACTCCCCATCGATCAAGGCAAAGTGAGCCTCGTCCAAGCCCTGTTCATGCGCGTACAAGGGGTGATCGCTGATGATCTGGTCGAGGTTGCGATTCAGAGCACGGACGGGCTTGTAAAACTTGGGCAGCTCGTCGACGTCACCTTCTTCGGCGGGATCGCTCACACCCACGTCTTGCAGGCCTTTGTTCATGGCCATCAGCGCGTAGTTGAAGTCTTCCCTCCTGGTGAGCGCGTTATACAGGGCGAAATGATCGAGGGGTATCATTGGCGTCATGGAGTCCGGTACGTCCTGCCGCACCGTGTACCAGTCCTCGTTGGATATGCTCATGGAGCTGATGACGCCGTTGGCGTCGTCGGGAAGCAGGCGCACGCCGTCGTCGAAGCCGTGATACTCGTCAAGAGTGACGAGCAGGGTGCCGCGCTCCGACAGGTCCGGCGAGTCGAAGACGAGGAAAAGCTTGGAATTTGTGCCAGACTCGTTGTGATTGGCGTCTCTATGGCGCTGGATCACATGCTGCGTCTTCTGGCCGACAAGCTTCTCTACCTTGAAGTTTTCGGCGTCCTCGGCGTTTCCTGGGCAGAGCGCTTCGAGCACGGCCGCCTCCTCCAGGTCGGACGCGGTGATGTACACTTTGAAGGCCAAGCCAGGGCCGTCCTCGGACTCGGGAGTTGGTGCACCGGACGACTCTGATATGGGCATTGTGAGTAGTTGTTTCGCGTCTCGGACAATTCTGGTGGAAAAGACAAAGGAAGCATGGCGGGCGGGCAGAAGGCGAAATGCGGAGACGAAATGCGGAGGCGGAACGCAGAGGCAAAACGCGGAGGCACAATGGCCCAGGCCAGGGGGGGGGGGAAGGGGGTTCGTAAATGGGAAGGATGTGAGCCAGGTGTGAGTGAGTGAGTGAGCTGCGAGTGAGCTGCGAGTGAGCTGTGCGCGAGCTGTGACGACACGCTCTCCTCCTTCCTCGTCGCGTCTGGTCTGGTCCTTCCTTCCTGCCTCGGCGGCCCGTGTGAGTCGTCAGGTGTTACCGCCGGCCCATCCACCAACCACGTCCAACCAATGCCCTCCCACGCCCTCCCACGCCCTCCCACGCCCTCCCATGTCTCCGCGTCGAGCCCGTCTTCGTGCATTTCTCATCCGACCGTCCAAGGTCGCCCACAGCACAGTCAATCCTAGTCCCAACGCCTTCCTTGATTTGACTCTTGTCACGACTGAGTAAGCACATGCAGCCACAGACGTGCTTGGCGGACTGTGCTGGTCTTCCAGTGAAGCGCAGAAGCAGAGTGCTGGCTCCTTTGAACTTGACATGATTCGGTTAAAGTTTGAAACAGCAAGCAGCGCCTCCCCCCCCATCCATGCCAGCTCAATCCATCCGATGGGTATGGATGGAACAAGGTCTTTTTGTTTCGTCTTGTTCTCTCAAGATGCTGCTCGTATACATGTGTATGGCAGAGAAATGCCGCGCTTCGAGAATGTAGGAAAATAGCACCGGCACATCACAGAGGCCTAGCAGTTAATGGGAGCAATTGCAACAGAAAGAGACACCCAACCACTCACGATGCATCCACATGCTTTCAATACATGGCATAAGCACGCGTGTGCTCTCCCACGTTCGCCCGGCTTGGCCCAGGTTGTTCTCGTTGCCGTCGACCTCGACAAACGAGGGCCGATGCGCCATCACCATGACGAAGGCCGCGCCAAGAAGGGCTGAAAAATCTCTCACCCTCTTCAACCATTCTCCATCTGCGGAATGGCCCCGGAGCGAGCAGGATTCGGCATCGGGGTCATCTCGGCCAACGACCGAAGCGCGACGGCCCTCGTGAGGTATCACAAGTCACAGCTTGGCCCCGAAAAGAAGCCAGCTTTCTCACCCAGATGATATTGGTGTGACAAGAACACCGGGAAACCAATGTCATTGCCTCTCTGGACAAATCTCATCTTCGGCACTGCATTGAAGACATCCTCATGCGAAAATCTTGGCTCGTTTGAGAAAACACCGCAGGCACGCGATATGCCCATGCCAGCTTCTGACCACCATATGCTGGTGACCCAAGTATTGCCAAGGCATTCTGTATTTCAAACAATAAAATATACATTTCGTGAGAAGAGGACAATCCTGCGCAGCGAGCTTGGCCTATATAAAGCCTTCGCATGACAGCCGTACCATATCGCTCAGAGGAGACCTCTTCACCAGCTCGAGTCTGTTTATTAGCTTGATGCATGTACTTTTGGAAAAAAAAAAAGAAAGAAAGAAAGGAAGAAAGGAAGAAACAATTCGTCGACAGCATGACCTACAAATCTCTTCTCCTTGCTGGCCTAGCATGGATGGCTACAGTGCCCCAAGTCAGGGCCGCCCCCGACGTCACGTTCCTCTGCAACCGCATGCCCGAGGTTTGCACAAACATGTGCTGGGCCACACGTTGCGCCAGTCCCAGGTTTCCGACAACACTCAACTGGGACAGCCCGAGCGAGGCTGTGGCCAAGGAACGCCGCCGGTCGGCCGGCTGCCAAAAGGGCAACAAGTGCAACAGAGGCAAGAAGGGGCCCGGCCATCGCGGCGGCAAGTACACCTCGTGCGACGAATACCCCTTCGCATCGACGAGCGACAGCAAATTCCCCAACGGCCACCAGGTATCCCGCTGCGTCCCTCCGGTCGAGAACTCTCGCCAAGGGAGGGCCCTCCGCACAGCCTACGATCGCTTCCGAAAGAAGGGCTACAGGAGCCACAGCTTGCAGATTGCCTTTGGAAATCCCGGCGCCCGCGGGGTCAAGTACTGCAGGAACCAGCCGTGCAAGAACGACGGCTTCCAGGTGCAGGACGGCAAGATCAAGAAACGCGACGAGGACCCCCTCTTCACCTTCTACAAGACCAGCTCGGGCATGATTCTGGCGTCGTTGACCAAGATGGACACGCCGTCTAACTTTACTCGTGAAGTGGATGAGCAGGAACAGGAGCATGTTGCTGCCAAGTTTTTGGAGACTTGGAACGAGCCCGTTGACGGGGAACACGTGCCCGTCGTTTCGGATGTCGTCTTGGAGGAGATGCCCTTTGAGGAGGCCATGAAGTCCTTTGACCTCGGAGAGGAGCAGTAGATGGCGCTGGGTCCGGCGGCGCAGAGTACGCAGCCCTGGCGAGTTATGTTGTACTTAGATGCCGCCTTCTGCGGAGATTCCCTGGAATACAATCTAGTGCAAGCCACAGGTCGGAAAAGAAATGCCCTCTTTTGTCCTGTATGGAGAAACCCAATCGATGCGCGAAGCAGGGGACGACGAAAGATGTGATGTATTAACCCCGTGCTACATGGAAAGGTCAATGTTGCCCCGGAACCAAGCTCGAAGACTACTAAGAAAAAGAATCCAATCTGCAAGAGAAGGTATTTGTATTCGATAAAAAACAAGGGCGAATCTGTCCAAAGAGCCGGGTCGGACGCATCAAAACTCGAGGCCGAAAAGACGCAGCTCGGGACATCAGTGCACGTCGAAACTGGTACGCGTTGGTGAGAAATATAATGTCTTCTAAGAACAAAACGAATGCGTGACGTAGTTCCCGTAGCGGAGTGGTTACCGCGTGACTCTTATACACTAAGGATCCTCTTTGGTAGTATGGTAGAAATGTCAAGGTCCGGGGTTCGACCCCCCGCGGGAACATGTTTGCCCACCTTTTTTGCCCTGTCGTGCCGCTCCGCACCTCTTTTATTATTTTTAGGTTTCGCCTTTTTCATCCCGCCATGATGATGCATGCATGCATGCTATAATTCTACATGGCAGCTAGCGTGTTGTCCATGACGGTCCCCCGTGACGAGTGCATCTCGTCTCATCTCGGGCCTTCCCGTACATGATTACGCCACGCACGTTGACAATGCAAGCCAGCAACATGCACAGGTGAATCCAGCTCGCCGTCCTCGGTCCCGCCAACACCATTGATTGACTGACGCTTATATGAACATGGTTGTGTCAACCCCATCCAAACAGCCACGTTACACATCCATGCATAGATCAGGCGGAGGGTGGTAAACCAGGCGCAAGCAAACGAGGGAGCGAAAACAGACAATTAAAAAAAAAGAAAAGCAAAAAAAAAACATGCTTTTACATCTCCATTTCTTCTATTTCTATTTCTATTTCTATTTCTTTTTTTTTTTTTTCATCTTTTTTATGAAAAAAGCCGCCGAATCGTACCTACGACGAGAGCAAGATGCAAAGTACAAACAAACCCACTCTCCCCCGCATTCGTAGGGCAAAAAGGAATGACGCTCGGCCGAGACTCGATGAATCACTGCACCGCACTACGCAGATGCTGCATGAAACAAAGTCTACTTAGGGTTCGAGGGGGGCGAAACAGCAACCACGCTCACACATCCAGGTACCTCGCACACAAGCTGACAAGCTGACAAGCTCGGGATTCATAATTCGTGTACGCCGACGCGGCACACAACCCGCGGCGCGGGGGAGGACCAACGCATAAAAAAAACCTACCAACGAGGTTGTCTTTTGGATTCTTCACATGTAGTTTGCGCGTCTTTACGAACGCCCACGTAAAGAGACATTCCCCCCGCTGCTAAAAAAAAAAAAAAAAAAAAAAAAAAACCAGCAACAACAACAACCATCACCCTGTTTTTTTGTTTCTCTCTTCACGTTGCGTCTCGGCTCAATTTGCCCTCCCTCTTTCTCTGTCGTTCTTTGAAAAAGGGGAAACAAAAAAGATACCCTTTCGGTAGCGATTTTTTTTTTTTTTTTTTTTTTTTTCGATTCTTTCCCCCGCTCCGTTGGTAGACATGGATGCGCAAGGACCGGGGATGGGGTCCGCGGCGCCGACGGCCCGATCAAAGAAGCAGCTCCGGCACGAGAAGCATAAGCCCAGGAACGGCGGAGGGCGCGGCGCGGCGGGGAGGGCGGCGGCGGGGGTCCCGGAGGCGGATGTGTCGGCGTTTGAGCGCGTTCGGAGGCTGAAGCACTTTGATCGCTTCCGTGGGGATGTCGAGGATCGGCTGACGGAGCTGATTGACGTGGTGCTCGCGGGGGAGGCGGTCGAGCCGAGGGCGGACAGGAGGGATGAGCTGGCGAGGCTGATGCTGTGGCATGCCGAGTTTCATGCTCTGGCGCGGGGGGGCGCGGATAGGAACGCGGAGAGCATGGGCATGAGGACTTTGATAGCCGAGCTGAGGGGGTGCTTCGACAGGGTCACGGACAAGGAGTTGAGGGATACGGAGAGGGCTCCGTATGATGCGCTGATCAAGGCGTATTCGATGAAGAAGAAGCAGAAGGAGTCGAGGCGGCGGCGCAGTCAGGGGCAGGAAGAATGAGGGACGCCGGGGGGTACGGGGTTTTGGGGCCTTTTGCTCAGAGAGATGGGTGCTTGCCTTGCGAGACCATGGCGGACGTGGGGGGAATGCATGGATCGAACGGCTTCTACTGAAATGATGGTGCGAAAGTCCCGTGGAAGTTGTTGGGGAGGGTGAATAGGCATCGAGTGGAAAAGACACAACATGCACCAAGCGGAGTTGGGACGAGCCAAACCCGCCAGATGTTCTAGAATAATTCTTTTTTTTTTCTTTTTTTTTTTGGTGAAAAAAAAAGAGCTTCGTGTAGCCGAAAGACCAAACACCGCGACAGAATCCGATACTGTAAGCAACATCAAACACGAAGCAGCGCCCCCTTGGTCGACGACGCAAGCTGAGCTCTAAAGAGTCTATTTTCGTTGAGGAGAAAAATCTCCCCCGCGCGGCCAAAGCAAAAGTTGGAGACGCCGCCCTCTACAAGAATCTTGCCCAGTAGAGTCCCGTCCGGCGACCAGATATTCAGCCCGTCTCCCGCTCCGGTGTACACGTTTCCGTGGACATCGCACTTGATGCCGTCGGGGACGCCTGCGTCGGCCATGGCAAACAAGCGTCTGTTGGTGAGAAAAGGCTGGCCGGCAGAGGTATCGACGTCGAAAGCATAGCTGTTCGGGTACTAGAGGTTAGGAGAGAAACAAAGGGCCGGAAGAGAGAGTACCAGGGGAGGGGAGGGAAACATCAAGAAATTATACGAATCGAGTTACAACCGTGCTCCAGCTCTTAGCAGTCTCTTACATGGTCGAAGGACGAGTGTCATCGATTGTACCGTTACCATGAATCCGATCCGTGTCCGTAACGTAGACAATCGTCTGGTCCGGACTGAACGATATGCCGTTAGGCATGCCAAACCCATCGGCCATAACGCGAACCGATTTCTTCCTGGGGTCGAAGCGGTACACCTGGGACGGCAGGCGGGGTCTGGGCCGGAAGCCCTGCTCGAAGCCGTAGTACGGATCCGTGAACCAGATGGAGCCGTCCGAGTGTATGACGACGTCGTTGGGGGAGTTGAAGGGGCGATTCATGTACGACTGGACCAAGCACCGTGACCTGTACGGAGGCTTGGACTCCATCAAGAACAGGCCGCCGGGGGAATCCCGCGTGCCTTGTGCGCAGAACAAGATGCCGCCCCCGTAGTTGACACCGCCGTTGGCCATGGCCACATGGCGTGTCCCGACCTCTTCTACCCTGACCGGCCTCGGGCTCCTGGATGGCGGCAGTGCCACTCTCGAGATGACGATGCGTTGCTCCCGGGTGACGGGGTCCTGGAATCTGTTGCTGGTGACAAACAGGGTGTTGTCCCGCTGGATGAAGACACCGGCTTCGTGGGCAAAGGGGACGCTCTTGTTTTCGTGAAGCATCTCGAGGACAGGCCAAGGGCCATAAAGCCTCTTGACGTCGTTGTGGAAGACGGCGAACGGGGCCGCGCCGGCCGCCATGGCAGCCGCGGCGCAGCAAGAAAGACTCCAGCCGAGCATCATGATGGGCGAGGATAAGAAGGAAGTGAAAAGAAGGTCGCAGAGGAGCACATGGCGTACTGCGCAGAACTCGGTATAGTCAACGGATGGTCAATATATACAACTATACACCCAAACATAAGTAAAGAAGTAGGTAAGTAGCTAAGTAGGTACTTACTTTATCTTCTTACCTACTACATAGCTACTTGCCTACCTGTGTAACACCTCTCTTTACATAAACAGCCACTTACCTGCCCACCTCGGGAGTGTGTGGGGAGGGGGGGGGGATGATGCTTTACAGCTCAGGTTCAACTCTTTCTTGCATGACGAAATACGAACCCACACGCCACGTGCGAATCCATCCTTGACACGAGTTTGATCTCAAACATGGGTTTACGGCTCGTCTCGGCGAACTGGCGACGGGGCCAGGTGGTGAATTTATATCAATGCTGGACGACTCCTGGCGAGAGGAGTGAGAGCCTGGAAAAGGGGGAGAGGGGGGCGGGCGCTGGGAGTTCGGAGGAGCGCATGGATAATGGGCTGCACATAAAAAGAGCCACCAAGGAAGGAGCGACCGCGTGCGCACCTGGCACCTGGCACCTGGCACCTGGCACCTGTCTGTCACCTGTCACCTGCATCAGACGGACAGACTCTGCCTGCCGACCGCGGCAGGATGAAGCAGCGCATGGTTCTGTTACTTGCGATACCGGGTAAGTATCTAGGTACTTGACCTAGGTGCCTGACCAAAGTATATACACATGTTGTATTCATGAGCTTCATACCTGCATCTCCGTGTTTGATGCGTCCCAGCAGGGCGGCGCCGCCGGCTCCCTCACGACCTCCCTCCCCCTCGGCTCGAGTAGAAGCTGTTGGCCGCCCACCCATTCAGCACGTTGTAGTGCTTGAGCGGCGACGTACCGTGCAGCTTGTTGTAGTGCAGCCGTGCGCCGCACTGTGACCGCCCCGACCCGCGCGCACACTCGTCCGTGAGCACGGCCGCCACCTGGGTGCCGGCGTCGGCGCCCTCGAACCACGCGCCGTGCAGGAAGCCAAAGTACTCGGCGCTGGTGGCCTCGCCCGCGAACCACAGCCGGCCGACATCGGCCCGCAGGTTCTGGTGCATCTCCAGCGTCGTCCCGACGGGCCAGTTGGAGTAGCTGCCGTACGCCCACGGCATCTTGGTCCACCGCGGGTACAGGAAGGCCGTCGGCTCCGGCACCGTGACGTTGGGGAACATCTGCCTCAGCACGTCCATCATCTCCGCCTTGGTCTGCTCGTCCGTCTGCTGCTCCACCCGGTACGACTCGTCATTCACCACGGTCGCGAAGAGGATGTGGGAGCCCGGCAGGAACCCTTCGAGCGACTGCCAGACGGGGTAGTGGCCGCGCTTGGTCGGCGACGCGTACAGGAAATACTGCGTCTCGTCGGGCCAGAACGTCTCGTTGAACTGCATGAACAGCTTTGTGTAGGTGCCCATGCTGAACTTGGAGATGGCGGTGCGCTTCCATTCCGGCAGCGGCGGATCAAACACAACCGCCTGGTTCTGCAGCACTCCCAGTGAGAAAGTGCAGATGGCGTACGCGGCCGAGACGCAGGAGCCGTCGCTGTTGTGCACCGTCACTCCGTCGTCTGAATAGCTGACGTTTGTGACGCTTGTCTCGAGCAGCAGACGGCCGTCGTGGGGACGGAGGAACGTCTTGGACTCCTCCTCGATGATGTGTCTGTACCCTCGGGGGTCAATCACCAGGTTGTTTGCATCGCTGAACTGATTAAAGGTGAGATTGTCTCCCGCGGCTCCAAAGATCAGCGACGATTCCTCCGGCGCCGAGACGGCTTCCCAGTCTGCGTTGTGCTTCTCTGTTAGTCTTTGCAAATGAATACCTGTCGGGCATGGCGGGCGAGAGACGGAAATTGAGCAAGATGGGCAGCAAGATGGGCAGCCAGGAAGAAAGAACAAACAAACAAACACACACACACACACACACACACACACACATTCACAACTTACCCCAGCTCCACCATTCGACTGCTTGCCGTCGCATGTCGCCGTGTTTCGGGTTCCAGCCTGCCAGCGAAAGGCCAGCACGCACACTCTCATCCTGGATGTTGTCGGCCAGCATCCGACCGGCCTTGGCGGATGCTTGATCCCAAGCCCTCGAGTACTCGGCAAGGAGGTCGCTGTAGTCGGTGTGTCCGGTCTCATTGTAGGTCAAGATGGAGCTGTAATTCGACGCGCTGTTTTTCAAGCCATGCTTTTGAGCCTGTGAAGATGGTGAGAAGGTCCCTCTAGGATGTCAAACGGGAGGAGAGATGAAGCGCCAGTCCTGTCCTTGCGAGGTCTTTTTTTTTTTTTTTCGTTTCTTACCAACAGCCAGATTGGATTTTCTGCCAGAAACCGAATCAGTTATTTCTTCTTCTTCTTTCTTTTTCTCTCAGGCGAATAAGACGTTTTGTTGTGTGCGTGTTTGTGGTAGGGAGTTTCTTACGAGGACCGCCTGGATTGCCAAGACCCTGGATCTAGTCAAGGAAGCAGATATATCAGTCTGTGCCCTTGCTCCCCCGCATGCATCACCCGAGAAATGGATGTTGTGTTCTTCCAGTCCTGACACGCCGAGGATTCCCATTCTCACCCAATTGGCGCCGAGTTCGACCACAAAGGGCGACCCGTCCTGTTGGCGGCCGAAATCCGCGTGCGTCGCGCGGCCGCCGATCCGCGCATTGTACTCGATGATGATGAAGTCGTCGATGGAGTTGTTCGACAGGGCTTGCTAGGGTGCCGCGGCATGCAGTCAGCCGATCGAATACATGATGCGTGCTCGGCGTCTCCGACGGACCGTTGAAACTTGTGAATTTTGAAAACAAGGGCCACTCCACGACTTACAGCCGCCGCTATGCCTGCCATGCCGCCTCCCCTGGTCACGTACGTCAACAACCGGTCCATGGACGTCGTGGCAAGAATGGCAGGTTATTTTTTTCCTGCCTTGCTTCCTTTCTCTTCTTTTCTTGCCTCTGCTTTTTTTTTTTCAAGACTCACAGGATGGCAACTGTCGTCTTCGTGCATGATCCGTTTCCAGCTAGCGGACGTGTCGGATGAGCCAAGATGGATTGAATGCCGAGGCAAACCAGGGCCGCAAAAGCAGTGGATCGTGTCATGCCGGCTGATGACTTGTTTACCAGCCGTGCGAGAGGGCAGGACGGATTTCTATCCGTTTAATTTAAAAGAAAAGATGTATTAGAATATGGTGTTGCGTTTCCGTTTCGTCTAGACGTCTTCCAACTTGGTGACGCACCCCGGTCGATCTTAAAGGTACTGTATACCCTTTCTGGATTGTTGCCTTGATTCAGTGAGCGGAGTAATGCAGAGCAAGCTTATTCGGGCAGTGAGGGCACTCGATTTGTCCCATCTTCTGCCGCGTGAAATAGACATACATATATTAAGTAGGTACATAAATATGTGCATACTTACCTACCGCTTATATTCGTTTATTTACATGTACATGTGTAAACCTCGTGGCTACACCGACTCAGCGACCCACTTTCTATTCGCTCTGCGATCATTTGGGTTTTAAGTGACTTGGTAGTGCAGGAAGGTTATCAGGGAAAGTAAGAGCTTTGCCTCATTCCAGCAAAGTCGGTCCGTCGGAGACGCCCAAGAATGTGGTCCCGAATTTGACGGCTCTTATCACATTCTCTATCTAGTAACTAATAGTTACCATAGCTGGTTAAAGCATTGCGTAGTCCTGTCTTGGTGAAAACGTGGCGAAAAAAACGTGGCGCTACAGTAATGAGGCGACGAGTTTTATGCTATTTTGAGGATGTATGTATGCATGTACTTGTCTTGAAAAGAGCGGCCTTGGCAGTCCGTGTATGCCGCTTTGGCGTATGAGTGCGTCGGCGCAGCCACATAATCGAGGTTCGAATCATACGAATTGTTGTGCAACCAGTGCGGATGCTCAGCTGAGCTCGTCGACCGAGCGACCGGTGCCATCATGTATTCCTCCTGTCCTGTGTCGGCCGACTGATTCTGGGTGAGGGTAGGAGGACTCCATACCCAGACTTGCCTTGCTTCCGTTTTCCCTCTCCCTCTCCCTCGTTCCTCCTTTTTTGTGCTTCTTGTCCTTTCCGCCTGTTGTGTAGAATAAGCACTAGTCGTCTTCCAGAGATGCATAGTTTCCCTGGAGCAGCACTAATGACGAGAGATGGAATTAGCATAAAGCCATACATACAGTATCCCGAACATTTTACAATGGTAAAATGTTCGGAATTACTTACGACCCACTATACATACTTCTTTAAGTACATATACATACTTACATACTAGGTACATAGTACATATGTATGTACATACTGCATGGTTAAAGAAAAAGAACCAATCGCGGAGAAATACAGTAAGTGTGCCCGTTTCAGGCAAGCGACGTACATATGACATATGCCGTAAAGTGCTTGCACCCATACTATCTTGAGCGCGTTTGGGCGTCTCTGATTAGCTCATGTTGTGGCATCACGGCTTTCTCGCACTGGTTTCACATGCTTATCTTGCATGCGTGGCTCGCTGACCTAGTCTTTGCTTACCTATGTCTCAGGCTAGAATGCATACATGTACATACTACATACATAATATGTACCTATGTACATGATGCTCCCAGTAGAGCTCCTAAATAGCATTGTGCCAGTGAGCCATTGGTTGCGTCGAATTGGGCACCGGCAGGGTTGAAGGATGCAGGATGCAGGATGGCTCCCGGGAGTTGGATGTTTGCCTTGGATGAAAAGAATCACGGGACCCCGACACGCTGCTGTGCCCGTGCCCGACGCGACACCCCCTGCACGTCCCGTTGGCGATGTGCTGGATGTGTGGGAGAAGCAAGAAACCAAGACGTTGTAGTCACACTGCGTTCTCGTTCGTCTGCATCGCCGTGCGCTTTCCAAGCATCCAGTGACGCGTCGCGTCGTCGAGGTACCACGGGAACATGGCCTGCCACGGCCCTACGATGCACCGTTAACCTTGCATCTGCCCGCTCGATTAGTCGACCTGACCATCTCTGACACGGCATCCTTCACTCCAACGTCGAGCCGTGGCGCGGGTCGGGGCGCGCCATCATGGTGCCTCGTCCCGAAAGCTGGGCCCGGAGCAGACTCGTGCGCGGCATTTTGCCTTTTCTTGGTCTCTGCCTGGGGGGGAAATGACGAAAAAATGGCAAAGACGGATACGAAGCCAACACAAGAAAAAAGAAAGAAAGAAACAAGAAACAAGACGCCAAGACGCGCACACATGCCCATCGCCAGAGGTCCCAGCATCATGACAGGCAGGTGCTGGACAGCGTCGCACCTCCTCCCGAAGCCACCAAAGGCAGGCGCGGTTTTCCTTGTCACCACAGGCGTGGTGCTCGGGATGGGCGTGACGTGGGCTGGCCAGTCGAACGCCCTTGGAGCAAGTATGGGGGAAAAAAGGAAGGAGGGAGGGCAGGAAGGAAGGAAGGAAGGAAGGAAGGAAAGAAGGAAAGAAGGAAGGAACCAAGGAACCAAGCAAAGACAAAATAGCAGAATGCAACCTTGTCGCGGCTCGGCCCATTCTCTGGCTAGCTTGGAGCCATCGCAAATCAAAATGCCATCCGTCGCCGCAGGGGTCCTCGACTGACTCCCTTGTTGGCCCACGACGTGATTCATACGAATCATACCACATCTGAACATGCAGACTCGTACCAGGTGCAAGACGGCGTCCTCGCATGGCACCAAACAGCCCCCAAACAGCCTCCAAACAGCCCTCGGATAGCATGCGCGCGTCGATGGACAGAGTCGACGTCCCATGCATGCGTCTGCATCCGCCGATGGAGGACTCCGGTGCTCCTTCGGAAACCGTTGTCAAAACCGTGGTCACTACGGTCCGTCAATGGTTTCCTGCGTGTCTGGGCGGTGTGGTACAGTGATACCAGACGCATGCACGACGACCCTCCAGGTCGGATGACTCTCGGATGCCCCCCCCCCCCCCCTCTCGTCCTGATCCTCCCGACACATTCATCTTGAAGACGTTCTCTGCAGCGCCAAGCTGCCAAAGACGATGCTTGGACCTGACCGCGTCATGGAGCGACTCCCGATTACAGCAAGCTTGGGGCAGCCGTTGCCGTCAGACGATATTCACGTGCGTCCATCTTGGGTAGAAGACGAGGCCCCTCGCCACGACAAAGTCACCTTCGCCTTCGTGTCACTGTGTATTCGGCAGGCTAAAGCTTCCAGGAATCTAGGCCGTCAGCGTGTCCCTTCCCAGCTGGCAAGACACAGTTGGCTGGGCCCAACGAGACCCCGACGTCATCGCGAGCCTGCAGACTGGCTATCCGCGCTTCTTCATCCCCCGCCTTGTCGACAGGCTAGCAGCCCATCTGCTGCAATGGCTGATGAGCAGGTCTGAACAATGGAGCATGCCATGTTCGCAAACGACTCCGGATGAGGAACGAGGAGAGCGACCGGCCTTGCTTGCCATGGTATTTCCCCATGTCCGGCTGGGCTGGTCGTGCGTCGAGTACCTCGACGGCGTGGAACAGCATCAGTCGTCTGTGGGGGCGAGGATACTTGCTTTCCAGGTCAACCTCACGGGGCACGTTGAAGCCGTCTCATCTGGCCATGTCTCGTCAATAGCCGACTTCCCCCAAAGCCTGTGCGTCGTTGTCTATCCAGAGGGACTCTTCACGGAGGCCAAGGCTTTCTGGCAACATACTGGATTCGGAATTTCCAGCAGACATGCAGCCTACTGGTCCACGAATGCACCATTTCTGCGCCACGGGCCCGATGTCGATGTCGATGGCGACGGCGCGCAGCGCGGCGTGCCACCGTCTCTCCCAGATGCCAAAGATGCCGCCGACATCATCAAACATCGCATTGCCGAGCTGTCGTCATCCACCGCGGGCTCGGTGCAAGCCGACGACGTCTTCTTGTACTCGACGGGCATGTCCGCCATAGCCAATTCGGCATCCGCGCTTTGTTCTCTGCACAGGGGCTCTGATGAGCCGTTTCGAGTCGGCGTGTTCGGGTAGGTGGATGATCTCTAGAATCTCGGATCGCCAAGAAAAAGTCTCACAACGCTCACTGCCCACTGCTCACGTATTTCTAACCAAGATGTCCATGGCCTGTTTTCCAGATTTGTATACGTAGACAGCTTCAAGGTGCTCACGAAAGTCAAGAAATTCGAATGCAAGCTCTACGGGCACGCCTCGCGTTCGGACATGGACCAGCTGGAGCGAGATCTGCGCGACGGCGGGACGCGCATCCATGCGCTGTACATGGAATTCCCGGGAAATCCGCTGCTCCAGTCCCACGACCTGCACCGGCTCCATGCTCTCTCGCGCCGGTTCAACTTCCACCTGGTGGTGGATGACACCGTCGGCACGGCCGTCAACCTGGAGCTGGCTCCATTCTGCGATGTGCTATGCACGAGCCTCACCAAGATGTTCAGCGGCGGCTGCAACGTCATGGGCGGCAGCGTGACCGTCTCACCAGATTGCCTCGACCGAGACGCCCTGCTGGCCACGCTGAGAAGCCAGCACCTGGACACTTTCTTTCCGGAGGACGTGCTCGTTGTGGAGGCAAACAGCAGGGACTTTGCGCAGCGCATGTCGACGGCCAATTCCAACGCCGAGGCGCTGGCCGAGAGGCTGCGCAGGCATCCGTTGGTCGACGAGGTCTTTTACCCGCGGGGCAGCGCGACGCAGCATCTGTACGAGCGCTACAAGAGGAGGCGGGCCGAGGCAGGGTACGGCTTCCTGCTGTCGGTGCGGTTCGTCAAGCCGGCGGCGGCCATTGCCTTTTACGACGCGCTGGGGCTGGCCAAGGGTCCGAGTCTCGGCACCAATTTCTCATTGTCCTGTGCGTATACGTGGCTCGCGCATGCGGGTGAGCTCGAGTGGGCGGCGTCGTTTGGCGTCGTCGAGCACTTGGTCAGGATGAGTGTCGGCGTGGAGGCGAGGGAGCACTTGGAAGGTCGGATCGATGCCGCTCTCGAGGCAGCCGGCGAGGCATGCTGATGTGATTGTTGGTCGAGGCGCCGTACGAGCTTGGATCAAGATGTTGATCGGATCGTGGCATGGACTCGACGGCATCGGGGCGCGAAGTATGGAGATGGCATGTCAGTGTGTGCTTTCTTGGCGGCTGTCTCGGAATACGATGTGCTTCTTTGCATGTTTCACCATGTACAAGATGGACAGCTACATGCCTACCTACCTATATATGTACATATGTATGTATGTGCATGTACAGTGAGTGGATCGCAAGTAATTCCGAAACTCTTTACACCTATGTTGTATATTGTATGGCCCAATGTTTGGCATTACCTAGACTTGCATGCTGCACCGGCAGCTCAAGCCAATACAGGTGTCAACCAAGCGGTGGGCGGTTTCCCTGTGCGTCCAGATGTCTACATGTGGTCGGTCTGGTCACTCACTCGTCGTTGCCTGATGAAGATGCAGCATGCAGCGCAACGTGGATAGTCTCACCCACCTTGTTCGTTTCCAGCCTGCCGGTCGAGAATCCTGCCACGCTCGAGACGCTCCACGACTAGGTGGCCACCACACGATCCTACGTGCTCGACAAGACGGCCGAGATGCCGCGCCAGATGAAGGCTAACCGTGACGGGCAGGTTCGCTCGACGCCGCCGTCAACGGCATCGCCTTTGGCGGCCAGCGGCCAGACGTGCGCCGCCGCCACCCGGATCATTGTCCACCGCAGCCCCATGGCCTGTTTCCCGGAGAGGAAAGGCACCACCTGGGAACCCCTCATCTCCTGGCAGCTACGCCATGTCCAGGTCCTGGGTGGAAGGACTGCGTTCGAGAGAACGGACAGCGTTCTCTGCGCCGGCGCGAGACGGCACCGACCTGGACGGGGGATACTCTTACCGGCCGACCGTCGTCGTGTCCGCCTCGTCCGACGAGTGCCTGGCCGACGACTGGTTTGGGCAGGGAAACAGGACAGGTTCGCTATGGTTGACGTGGTGGTAAGGGAACAGGTGGCAGCTTGGCGTATGTGGTTGTGTTTCATGTACTTGTGCACCCATTGCGGTTGCGCGTTTTATACTGTGCACCCGTCTGTTATGTGTCTTTGGCGACCCTCTGACGCATCCCAACCCACAGTGCCTCGCAAGTCATTCCAAAGCTCTTCACACCCAGTTATCACGACCGCCGCTGTACCGACGCCGTGGTACTTGCCTGCGCGGAAAACGTAATCGCCTAGCGTCTACTCCCCTGGGAGGCGGACGGGTGGCTTTTGGTAGTTGGGGCTTGCTTCACGGAAAGACGGGAGGGGGGATGTAAATGTCGATGTGGCAAGACGGGAGGGGGGATATATATCGATGTGGCATGTACGTTCGGGGCGAGGAAGAACTTGGAGGGAAGATGGAATACATGAATACATTTACGGTGGATAAATTGCACGAGTGATTGAGACGGATTGTAAAACAATGCTGAGAACGAGTGGAAGAGGGAGAAATATATAAAACACAGGACTAGGGGACTACAGGACTACAGGTATACAGGACTACAGGTATACAGGACTGCAAAAATAGAGGAATACAGGAAGAAATGCAGAAATAAATATATACAGAAATACATAAAAACATACAATTGATTCCATTCACGCAATCAAGCATATGTACATCCAATTACACAACATGCTTCATTCCCCCGCGATGCACCCTAGAGCTGGGCAACGCGTCCACAGAAAACACACCGATCCGAGGAACAAGACGGAATCTCAAAAAAAAAAAAACTAAAAAAAAAAAAAAAAAAACGTCATCAACCAGTATGCCCCTCCCAGGTAACCTTCATGCTCGTGGCAAAGGGCCACGTCGCGCTCCACGTCTCGTTCATGTACCCCCCCTCCCCCGGCGCCCTCTTCAGCTCGCCCAGCGATCCGCGAACCCTCTTGAGGCCCGGCTTCTTGAAGAGCGCGCGGAACAGCTCCACCAGGGCCAGCTGCGTCACCTCCTTGCCCAGGAGAGCCTGCGGGCCCTCGTTCAGGTGGATGTAGGAATCCATCGGCCGTCGTGGGTTGACCTTGCCGGCGTCGGGGAAGTGCGTCTCCTCACGGGCTGCGGCGCCCGAGGGGATGAAGACGCGATGGCCCGGCTGGACGTGCACGTCTTGTCCGTCCGGCTCGGCAATGACGTCGGGCTGGGACGCTTGGCGGTAGATGTCAAAGGCGCCGGCGAGTCTGGCGCCTTCCATGGCGTGTCCGAGGAGGAGCGCGTCGTTGGCGTCGTTCGGTTCGGCGGTGGCGAGCCGCTGGAGTTCGGGAAGGTGTGGTTGGCCGTCTTTCGAGAGAAACCAGTCCACGGCTTGTGCGAACTAGAGGTACATTTGGTTGGCTTTTCTTGTTTCGAACAAAGAAGACAAAAAAAAGAACAAAAAAAGAACAAAAAAAGAACAAAAAAAGAACAAAAAAAGAACAAAAAAAGAACAAAAAAAGGGGGAGGGGGTTGTCAAAGGGAACAAGACTTGAACTCAAGTGCGTTCATCTCGCTGTGAAATACATTATACAACGTACCATTTGTCCCTGGTTAGGCACCAGTCCAGCCGCCGTCGGCAGAATGTGCTCCCACGTAATCGCCCGGGTGCCAAGGCCATTCTTGGACAAGGCCTTGACAAGGTCGACGCCATATCGCGACAGCGGATCGTGCTTGGCCTCTGCGCCCGTATAAAGACCTCTCATGCCCAGCGTCTTGGCCAGCCTGACGTTGGTCTCGACAACATGGGCCAGCCGCTCCGTCATGTGCTTGGCCCGTTGGCGCAGGGGGAACGACTGGACCGGATCCGTGTCGAGGAAGATGCAGACAAACATGGTCGCCAGCGTCTCGTAGAGGGCCTGCTCGGCCATGACGCCCCCGGGGTTTCCCGCACACTTGAGCGGCACATTGAACAGGCGCGCGACAAAGTGGGTGTGTGCCAGGTTCCCGACATCGCGTACAATGTCGACCTGGCTCTTTCCGGCAATCTGGAACGACTTCTCCGCGAGTAGTCTCTCGGATATCTTGGCGTAGAAGCTCTTGACGGCTGTTTTCCACCCGTCGTTCTGCTGCAGGAGCCTCTGCAGACCGTGCTGCCGATTCCCGTCCTCGCTCTCGTCTGCTGCGACGAACGGCTTGCCCCCGGCTTCTCCGAGAAGGTCCTGCAGCCCCTCTTCCCACGCCAGTCCGTACTTTGTCTGGTCCGACAGGACATACTTGGCGGCGCTGTAGGACGAGACGGTCACCTTGGGCGGTTCGTATGCAGGTCGAGAAAAGTCAAACCTGTGCACGCTCTTGAGGTTGGTCAGGATGACGTGGTTCTCCGACGGGATGACCATGGGATAGTGCGCGTACACCGAGTTGTAGCGGAAGTGGTTGGGGAATGCGCGGATGAAGAGCTTGTAGAAGACGCATCCGTTGTTGACGTCGAAATCATAATCGGCCTCGTGGAACCCCCACTGCGTCAAATAGCCAGGATGGTAGTCGGTCGTGTAATGCCTGTCACCGCGCACCAACGATACGGCATCCGACAACACCACTCGGGAAATCGTGTAGGTGGGAGCGATTCCCACGCCCGGGACCATGGGTTTCTTGCGCTCCTCGGCGACGATGCCGGGGTACAGCTCGACGTGGTCGGGGTGCTGATACAGGTTGCGGAGCGACTCGGCGACGCCGGGGTCCGAGTTGATCTCTTCGAACGTCTCGTACGCCTTCAGGCCAAAGTGCTTGCGGAACTCGTTCAGTCCTGCGAGGTTCCACTTGCGGCCGCGCAGGATCCCCAGGATCTCGACGGGTTTCATGATCCTAGGCACGTTCTGGGCGCCAAAAGCACCACCGGGCTGCTCAATCGCCGTCGAAATGCACTCGACGAGGTCGTCATCGTCGAAGCTGCCGTCGGGCCCACGAGCGAATCCACCAAAGGTCCTCTCCGCGGCATCCTTGGCAATCGACATCTCAAACTTCTTCACGGCGGCTATCAGGGCGCCGAGGTCCAGCTCGCCGTAGTCGTCTCCGAGGAGCTTCGTGTAAAAGTCTTGGATCCATCGATCATCCATCTCCGAGATGCACGAGTGCCAGCGGTAGCACAGGTTGAACTCTGCCGACACAACATTGCCAACGCCGCTCTCGGCACCCTTGGCCGTCCCTTTGGCAACGCCCATCTCCTGCCTGGGGTCCAGAGTCCATGGCGTGTCGACCCGGTTCAGGTTGACAATGTTGCGCACATAGTCCACAAGTGTGATGTTGATGTACAGCCCCGAGGTGACAAGACGAGCTGTCTCGAACAAGTCTTCGTCTCGCTTTCTCCACGCGGCCTCGAGAGCCTCGCCTTCCAGGTGGGAGGGAGGCTCCGCGAAGCGGTTGTTTTCATTGATGGCCGCCAAGTGCGTTGCCGCGTGGTTATGGAAGCGATTGAACATGACGAGCAGAACGCAAACGCCAGGAGGGTTCCCAATGAGACGCTTATCAGCAAACACATCAGGTTTGAGCTTGCCGTCGCGGAATGTTCGAATCGAGTCGCGTGATTCTTTGCTATTTCCGTAGAGTGGTGATAGGTCAAGATACGACGAGGAATCGTTTTGGTTCGGATCCTTCGAGTTTGTCCAGAATAGGTCTGCTCGAGGGGAGAGATTGTGAGCAAAGGGATTCCCAGGTCGGGACCGTATGACGTAGCCCTAGAGACCTGCAGCTTCTTACCGTGAATGACAATGGTGGCCCAATACCACAAGATGCTGGAAACGTTGTTCGGATTCTTCTTGAACACGTCTCGCGCCATGACAGCTTCGTAAATGGCCTCGGGATCGGGCAGTGACCCCATGTTGGCCGGTCCAGGCTTGACGGTACGTGAGTATGGCGTGCCAGCAGCGCCAAGCTTTGGGAACAACGGGTTCTAGGCAAATGTGAGCGATTCCGTCGACGGTTTGCTTTCCAGGTTCGAACAGAGCGGTTCCGACGCAGAATCTTACATTGTTGGAGCCGTCGGGCTGGCGATACTTGAACTCATTTCCCATGTATAGCAAAGGGGGGTGATCCAACGAGTTCCAGAGTTGATCGATGAACGTATTGGTCAGAGCTTCCTGTCTCTTTGACTTTCTGGGCATCGTGGCCACCAATTGAATGGTGCGTTCCATAATCATCGTCTTATCATTCTGAAGAGTCTCGCCCGTGAGTTTGGCCATGATGATGTCCTTGAGCGTTTTCAGGTCTGCTTGACGCTTAGAACTCGTTGTGTGGCATTACATCGGCACCAGACATGAAGAATCGACAGGATCAGAATACTCACCCCCCAGACCAAACGACCTGAGATCTTGAATGAGGCCTGGCCGTTTCAGAATATCTCTGTACGTCCCATCTCCCCTCTCCGTGGGGAGCGGCCGCTTGGACTCGGCGCGCAATTGCAGGAGAGATCCTGAGGAAACGGGCTTCTTGTTCTTGTTCTTTACGGAACTCGGGTCTCGCTTGGGTCGCGCGACTTGATTCAAGGCATCTTCGTCCTGGTGATGACGGCCGTTGGAGGTTTGACCCTTGATATTTGTTCCATTTGTTCCATTCGTCCCATTCGTTCCATTTGTGCCAGTGGCATGCGCTCCGTTCTGCGTGCCGCTGGCAACATGCTGCTCGCCATTCATCTCACCACTAGAAGACATGATTCTTTACCCTTCCTTGGGATAGATACACGGGTCGATGCAAAGCCAACATCCTTTTCGTACCGGCGCCGAGCCCTGGCATTCCCTACTTTATACATATGTATACGATGTGAATATGCTGCATGTACATAGTCCGGGTACAGTGACAGGGTGGCGACGTAGTACACCGAAGCGACCGATTTGCCCACCCTCTGAGATGAGCCAATGAAACCGTGGCCATGCAAAAAAAAAATGAAAAAAAACGAGACAGTTGCCTCTCCAGAGAGGGAGATCTTGATAAATGACTCCGCTCATCCAGCGATATATCCATGTTTGGCGTCGTTGGCTTGCAATAATGGCTTGCTCTTGAACAAGTGCAGAGCCCAGGTACCCCCAGCTAGACGGAACGATATGACGCCGCCCATCAATCACAAGCCGATCCACGGCAAGCCATGATGTCAGCCTATTATCGTGATGCTACCTCCAGCACATCGAGGCAGGGAAGCCACCGGCTGGAACCAGCTCTCTTTGACGAATCGAAAAGCACCAATGGTCAGTATGTTTTGACCGATGTTCAAAACAGTAGGTTGCAGATGTCGATTTGTATTGGCGCCCACAAATCTCTTTGCAGAACGATCCATTTGTGTCGGCTGCCACGAATCCGGCATTCGACAAGAGTCGGACAAAACCCCCCCCCCCTTCCGCCTCCCCGGCAGCCGCCTTCCCAGCAGCCATCCCCCTTCCTCCATTCTTCCCCATGACCCATACCTTGTCATGCGGCCCGGACCTCTTGTGGACAGTAAGTAGTAGCTGTGGAGGCGTCACGGCAGGTCAAGCCCGTGCGGCGACGGAAAACAACCCCACGGAGAGGTGGACAACATGTAGGAGACGCCAAATGGGTGGTTTTCCAGCGCCATACAAGATGCCGTGCTGCATGACGACTGGCCATCAGAGTAACATGGGAACTTTCGTTATCGTCGCCGCAGTCAAAGCTGCATGGTGCAGCAATTGAGCAACCAGGCCCGACTTTGGGCCAATACCATCCGACCAATCTACACACACCATTAAGTAAGTAGGTATGTCTAGATGCAAGAGGTATTGCTTTCGAAAACGTACCAAGAGAAGAAAGAAAATGAAGCCGCCACATAAGAAAATAATTTCCATTCCCAATTGGCTGAAAAAAAAAAAAAGCCTGAGCGTCGCCGGGGTCTGTCGCCTCCAAAGTGACACAAAACACCAGGTGTATGTGATGGACTAGTGATTGATAATTTTGCAGATCCTCGGATCATCAAAAACATGTCAATATGCATCTTAGCCTGACGTGGAACGCGCTTTCAGCTCGCGCAAGCAAAGTGAAAGCTTATCCATCATCCATCAACCAATCCATCCGCCTTCGTGTGTGCGGGCAAGACCGCGCCAGCCGCACGATGGCTCCTTGGATACACTTGTTTTCCTATTCCTTTCCTTTTTCTGTTCTTTGCACTTTCACCTTGCCCGCATTCCTTGATTGCGTCTGGAGGACTGGTGATTATTTCGACGTTTGTTTCGGTCTGCTAGACGGGAATTGCGGCCCGCCCGTGGTGCATTTCAGTTGTTACGTCGAGCTACGTATGGCGACGTTCCGGAGCCCATGCTGCAGTTGCTTGCTGGCTTAATCGTTTATCCCTCACTCGTATCGGGTACCTCTCGATGCCGGGTCTTGCTCAACCGTAACTCACAGATGTGCTAATCAGGCGCTTCGAGATACTTGGTACTTCACTAGCGCTGTCAGCAATTAATGATTTTTCGTCTATGATTGTAAGTCTATGAACGCAGCTTTGCCGTCATAGTAAAACCGACCAAAGTTGCTTGGGCATTAAATATTCAATTATTGGCGTCGTCCTTTCTTTATTTTTTCTTCTTGGCCGACAGACGACGGGGGGACTGTATATGAGAGCTTTCATGTGACCGTTCAAGTACAGCCACGCTTGTGAAGCATAATTTCGCATGCTCAAGAGTACAAAGACAATCACTGCGGCTTGTTTCGTTGCTCCCGACGCCGCTGAGCGCTCGATCGTCTTTGTTACGGTGAGGGACATCATTTGGTCCGTAGATCTTTAACGTCAAAAGACATATTGTCGTTCTCGTATACATGCCCATCCGGATGCTCAGTTTCCCGGTAAAGGTTGCTAATGTCGTGTTGATGAAAAGTCTCCGACCTCCTACAATCTAGGATATGGTCGAGGCCTGGCGGATGCGTTAAGCGGAAGATGCCGTACCTAACAGTCATGATTAGCTCAGAAGTCAAACGACCAAGGACAAGCGCTACTAACGAGGGAGTAAACCTGGGAGCACAGACGATGGCGATACTCTCTGGCATCATCACCTGATATCCAGCGTGGGTGTGCAAGTCCCGAGAACTCATGAAACACGTTTGAGTAGGATGGGTGTGAATCCATCCTAGAACCATCAGGTCTTCTCCGGCGCAAAAGTCGAAAATGGCACTTTCGTTCTCCGTTTCACAGGTATCAGAAGTACATTTTTGGTCAGGAATGAGTAGGCATCGCACAAACAAGGCGTTGTTGACCGGCGTGCCGCACAGTATGCCACACATTTCCAGCCCTCTTCTGGTATTCTGAGAGGCAATGTCCAAGAAGGTAGCTCGAAGCTTTTTGGGGAGAAAGATGGAGCGAATGGGGTCTCCGTTTTCGAGGTAGGCTCCTGGCTTAAATGCCAGCCTCTCCTTCTTTGGTATAGCGGGTGGCTCGAGTGTTCCTTTGAGGGGCGCTGAGGGTTGATGCTGTTCATCAGAGTAGGATGAGTAACGAGTCGGTATCGATTCGAGCGCTGGAAGTTTTCGAGGCAATTCCGGGAGCGCACCACGGGAATGAGTTTGATCATGACGATATTCTTTGGGCGGTCTTTGAGGCGGACGCAAAGGTGATGGAGCTGGTAGGTCCTGTGTGGATAGGTCGAGACGTACAGGATGAGACTTGGATATCGATGGATACATGTACGGCTTTGACACAACATGTTCGCCTGGAGCTGCTGCGTCGCTTTCCCGGACATGGTCTTCGAACGGATATTTTCCGGAGATATCAGTGGCCTTTCTTGCCGCCTCCATCTGGCTTTGCAGGTCCGCGTCTTGTCTTTGGCCATCATTAAACCGTGGTGGCAAGATCGTAGCACCATAGACCTTTGCATGTCTGTGAGCTTGCCTTGCAGAATCCCTTCGCGCCAACTCCTTCTGGGCCAGTTCCACGGCCAATTCCTGGTGCTCCGAGGCATCTAGAACCGTGGCATTACCACTGAGACTCGGGTCTTGTGCAGCAAAATCGCCATAGCTTGAGGGTGATTCTGCTCGAACCGGTTTCGATGTCTTGAGTTCTATAGGTGCCATGCGCTCCCACTCGTCAAACTGTTCGCGAATGATTGGCTTTATCTTTTCCAGGTCGGCCAGAACAACATTCATTCGCTTCGATAGCTGCTGGACAGCCAAACGGCTTTCGGGTGCTTTGTACTGGGGATGGTGACGAAGCCTGTCCAAGACGAGGACCGAATGTCTGTACAGCATCATGTAGGCCCGTCCATAGTCGCCATCGGACAAGGCGAACGCTGCCTATTTGGTCGTTGTCAACGGCTTGTTCCATGGCAAAAACAACAATAGCTCGTCAAATGAGGCCTGGCTCACCTCCTGATATAGAGTCTCGGCAGCTCTAGTCCAGTGCTTGAATGGGATGTTGGTATTGAAGTTGAAGTTTTCAGCCTGCGCCACTAGCTCTTTCACGCTCTGCGGACGTGTTGGTCGCGTGATTGACCTGGACTCCATGCTGAGAAAAGCCTCGAAGACGTGGGCGACTGTTCTTAGGTCTCGTCAAAAACTTGTTCCAGTAGCGAACAGGCCTCGGTCCTTGGTAGGTCAGGCTGCATCAGGTTCATACTGATGGTCGTCGTCAACAGCCCATGGCGTTCGCTATTGGGTTTGCAGAATGCGGGGGAGCTCTGCTCAGTGATGTAGTCCAATGCAACCGGCTCGTGCTTGAAGCGAGATGCAGTGGTGAAGGTTGTTGTTGACCGTGGGGTGGGTTGTCGGGTTGAAGTGATGGCGGGGCACGTTTCAGGGCCGCCGGGTCGGAACCTGTGACGCAGCGTTCATATTGTGGGCAGCACGGAGAGCCAATTGACCAGACCAGACGTTTCTTTGTCAGAGGTCACCACCAGCCGGTACGGTGGGGTAAGTCATTCCGAGACTTTTCACACCAAATAAGGTACATCCTACTTAGTAGGTACTCGGTACTTATCTAAGTATAGTGGGTCATGAGTAATTCCGAACATTTTACACCACAGTTGTATGGGAAAATGTCCGGGATTACCTGGACTCACTATACCTAGGTAGGTACTAAGGTACGGGTAGGTAGGTAGGTACTTCTTATGGCGAATATCAATCGGAATTGCCTGGACTTGCTGCACCCGCCTGGCGGTCTCACCGAGGCACCAAGTCACCAATCTGCTGGCAACATCGAAACGGAGTGCATCGAAGTCCTCCTGCATACAAGACATTGTTGACGGGCTCACAGGTGGACAGCCTTTGGAGACGTCACAGCTGCCGTGATTTTACGTGGTTGCTCTGCGGCTTTGATTTTGTGGGTTTCAAAGCCAAACCCGACCTCTTGCATTATTTGGCGGCTCTTGGCAAGAATCAAGATAATCACGTTCATGCTCATGGGTCCTTCATCTGTGTACTATTGATCCCCAGTGCCGCCAGACGCTTCAGAGAGATTTGAAGTTACCCAGAGAAGACAAGTAGGCGTCTGAGTCAAACTCTCCCTCATCGGAAAATCCGCATCATTCGAAAACGGGATGCAGAATCTGGGAGTGTAACCGCTTGGAAAAGCAAGAATAAACAATGTCTGACTGGCAGATGGCTTGCCTCGAAGCCTTGAACCCCTTCCCCCCAACCCCAATTCTGAATCAAACATGATTCTACTACGCCGGCTTGTGTGACTTTCCGCCCCCTGAAGCTCCAGCCTGCGCCGAAGCTTGTACTTGCAGAATCTCCGATTTTTTCTTCTCCAGCTTGTCCTGAGTTTCTTTGATTTGGGTTTCTAACCTCGTCCTGCCAACCCACAGCATTAGCTCCTGGTGGGCGGGGGAAAAAAGTCCAAAAAACGTCACGAGTAGTGGGCGCCCTACACTTCTCCTTGAATGAAGTCAAGTCGTCCTTTTACGGTGCTCTCCGCTTCCACCTTGTCTTGTTTCAACAGCACGGGGCCCATGAGCTTATAAATGGTCTCGTCCTCCCCCAATTTCTCAAACTCCTGTTTAAAGATGGTCAGCTCGCGTGGTCTGGGGCAGGTGCTGCTCTGGTTTTCACTTCGCTGACCTTGAAGACTCCTGCATTCTCTTGCTGTTGGCTCTGTAATTTTTGCCGCGAGCTCACCGCGTCTTGCAGCTCTGTTCCGCGGGCGTCAGTTGAATCGTGAAGAAGCAGCGGTTGGCCCGGCCTGGTTACCATTCTTCTTTGAAGTAGCGCGCTCTTACCTTGTTGCAGTGTCTGGTAGTCCTCAGACAGGGTCTGGAGCTTGGCTTCAACTTCGGCCATGGTTACGCCAAGGACAAAAGGGCCGAAGGTGTAGGCTAGAGACCTCCAAGAGCTCTGGAAAGATCAATCTCTTTCTGCACGATAGAGGCTTGACGGCGCTGAGATGTCACTATCTACCTACCGAGCCAGTTCTCAATTTGCTGCTATGTGGCAGAGATGTGGTGTACTCGGCGCTCGTATTGGCAGCAGATGTTCCACCCCGAGTTCAAAGTTGGACAAACTCGGCTGTGGTGGCGGAAGTGATACATGCATGCTACCTTTGGCTGCCCCACCAAGAGGTGGCAACCACACTTTGAACGCGTATCGATAGCAGTCCACCCCAGGTACCTTGGCAGTCGCCTGGGAAGTCGCCCGGTGTGTCCGGCGCTTGACTGGTCGGTCGACTCGTTACCCCGCCAATCCGTACGGAGATAGGTAAGAAGTAGGTACATTGTACTTGAGTACGCCCTACTTCCTACCTGCATACGAGCATTGCAGTCCACCAAGTCTGACGTGACCTCGTCACTCCCTTGGACTCGCAAGTACGTCGTACGCAGACAAGAGGTCAACGACTTCCATCGAGTCTCGCCGCCGCCGCATCTTCCTTGCCGGCTCTCCCTCCTTTGGCTGAGCAGCGTGTCCGTCAGCCCTTCTCCTCCGTGCTATTTCGCTTCGGCACCTCTTGCGCTTCGTCCAGGACGACCATTGTGCAGCTCGTCACAATATTTTTGTCCAATTCCAGACCGACCACAGCGTCATCATGTCGACAAATTTCCGCGACCGGGCCATTGCCGAGGTGCAGAAGGCAATCGCTGCCGACCATGCGAAGGAATATCAAAAAGCTTTTGACCTGTACATGTCAAGCATGGAGCTCTGGGTCAAAGCTCTCAAATGGGAGAAAAACAAGGCCCTAAAAGCAACCATGCAGGAGAAGATGGCCACGTACCTCGATCGGGCCGAAAAGCTCAAGCAATTCCTGCAATCCGAGTCCGACACCAACGCCAACGGGGGCAAGGCGCTTATGGGGGCTAACGGCTCAAGCGCTGGCAAAGCCAGGGGGCAACCCGAAGACGATGACAGCAAAAAGCTACGGAATGCCTTGTCGGGCGCCATCTTGCAGGAGAGACCAAACGTCCGTTGGGAGGATATAGCGGGCTTGGAAGGCGCAAAAGAAACCCTCAAGGAGGCTGTGGTGCTACCCATCAAATTCCCGACCTTGTTTCAAGGCAAAAGACAGGCATGGAAGGGGATCTTGTTGTACGGTCCTCCCGGCACCGGAAAGAGTTACCTCGCCAAGGCGGTAGCCACGGAAGCCAATAGCACATTCTTCAGCATCAGCAGTTCGGACTTGGTGAGCAAGTGGATGGGTGAAAGTGAAAGGTGAGGATGGACATTCCGAATCTTGGGGGACAAACGACACGCCAGACTAACACCTTTTCTTCTGTGCAGACTCGTGAAAGCCTTGTTCTCCATGGCTAGAGAGAATAAACCATCTGTCATATTCATTGACGAGATTGACGCCCTCTGTGGGCCTCGTGGCGAAGGCGAATCGGAAGCTTCGAGGCGTATTAAGACGGAGATTCTTGTCCAGATGGACGGTGTTGGTAACGATAGCAAAGGCATTCTGGTTCTGGGAGCCACCAACATTCCATGGCAACTTGATGCGGCCATCCGCCGGCGGTTTCAAAGACGTGTTCATATCGGTCTCCCTGACCTCAACGGCCGAGCACGCATGTTTAAGCTGGCCATTGGTGATACAGATACGGGACTACAGGCAAGCGATTACAATGTCCTTGCTACCATGTCTGAGGGATTCTCGGGCAGCGACATTGCCAATGTCGTCCAACACGCCCTCATGCGCCCGATTCGCAAGATTCTGCAGGCGACTCATTTCAAGGCCGTACGTTGTGCAATTTGAATGACATGGCTGGAAAGCACCACGCGCTAACATGGAGGCTAGGTCATGAAAGACGGAAAGAGGATGCTGACGCCCTGTTCCCCTGGAGATCCCTACAAGATGGAAATGACGTATGACGGCGTCAACTCTGATGAGTTGCTAGCACCCGATGTCACTCTGAAAGACTTTGAAATGGCTCTAGCAGACTCGCATCCCACGGTTTCCAAGGACGATATAGAAAGGCAAATCGAGTGGACGAATGAGTTTGGTAGCGAGGGTGCTTGATGGCATGGAGCTACGAGCGTGGTGACATGTATATACATACGTATGCATGTATGCATGTACATACATATGTAATGTATGCATGTATGTATGTATGTATGTACATATGTATGCATGCAGCATGAGGCGTCCTTTGGAGTTCATTGGGGGCATTTTGGCAAGCAAATGTGTTGTTTTTTTTTATTGGTCTTTTGGGAGTTGGTGCGACCGCGTACCCGCAGGACGATGATGGCCGTTTATTTCCAGGCGTCGACAGGGAGTCTCGTCTCTGCCAGTTTATGCGTTTCCACGATGACTGGGCGACAATCGGCCGCGCCGGGTATTTGATGGTCCACCCAGGTCATTGTGCAGAAAAAGAAAAAGTTTCGGTTTGCTGCCAGACGAAGCTATATGTAGAACTGTTTGCGTATAAACAAGAAAGAAGATGATGAATGATGCAAAGTCTATGCATTCTCCCAACCACGAGTGCCTCGTCGAGAGGTTTTTTTTTTTTTTGGGGGGGGGGGGGGGGGGGGCC
>SRPY01000322.1:0-34465 GCA_018360145.1 Claviceps africana | reverse complement strand
GACCCCCCCCCCCCCACATACAACCACTTGGCATTCACGAATGCCAGCAAAACCCATCCTATCCAATACTCTACTGCTGTCACTAGATGTAGAGGATGGACAGAAATAGAACGGATGCAAGAGAACCACTAGATTCAGTGCACGCGACTCCACCTCGACACCACACAGCCATCATCACAGCTCCCCCGAAATCACCCCCGTGCCATTTCCGCGGCTGCCGTCGTCGAACTTGGCAAACGCTTTTTGGTACTACAATCAAGGGGAGAGAAATCGCCAACGTCAGCATCCAATTGGCCGGCTCACTTTAAAAGAAAAGAAAAAAGAAGAAGAAGAAGAAGAAGAGAAAAGGGCCGGGAAAACATACCTGCAACACAAAATTGACAATCAGCGCCACCATGAGCGCCATGCTAATGACCAACGGACCAAGCATGTTGTCGAAATCCTTCCCACTCCTCTCCAGAATCATGCCCCGCCGCACATTGAGCATCCAGTAGCCCCAGAGGCCGGCGAACCCGGCAATCAGAACATACACCACGCCCATGACCTCGGCGACCAGGCTCGTCCCGGCAGCAGAGTACAGGGCCACGGCCAGTGTGCCCTGCAAGACGGCAATGTGCTGCCACTTGAGAAACGTCCGCTCGTTGGCCAGCCAGACCTTGGGCTCGACCTTGAGCTCGCCCATGTTCTTGATCCACTGCGTCGGCTCGACGACGCCTTCCGGGAGCTGCGCCTTCTGGGCACGCCTCGCCCTGGCGTACTTGGAGAGCGACAGGCCCGGCAGCACCGAGGATAGCGTGCCGTAGCCGCCACGCGTCTCGGTTGGCTCGTCCAGCAGCCGGGCGCTGCTGGGCTCGCCCTCCTCCTCCTCCTCCTCGTCGCCATGGGTGGCGCCGCTCTTTCGTCGCAGCGACGCCGAGAAGACGGCTTTGGAGTCGGCCGACATGCGATCCGTCAGATACGACTTGCCAACGGGCGAGCTCTGGGCAGCCTTGTACGAGCTGGGGACCGTGCCGATCAGACTCCCAACAGCCTGGACATCGTCCGCCCTCTGGGCCCGTCTCTGCTCCTCTTCTTCAAAGGCCTGTTGGGGATCTTTGCGGATGTCGGTCTCTAGATCGCTCAGCCAGAAAGGCAGATTGTTCACGTGATCCTCGAACAGCGACGCCACGCCGTGGACAAACTTGGAGAACCTCGGCGTCGGATGCACGAGATGCGACGCCATGAGGTCCTCGACCCATGCAGGTCGCTTCCTGTTGCCGTCCTCCCTGAGCTTGATGTCGAGGACGGCAAAGGGGAACTTGGACACCTCACTCTGGTTGATGTTCCGGAATGGGAAGGTCATGCTGCTGTTGTCAATGTCCTCCCTATGCCAGTCCTTGGGGTTGCGGCACGGCCGCTCCGGGTCCAGCGTGTCTTCGCGGATAAAGGCAAGGTCGGTATCGATTGCGATGCGGACGCGATCATCCAGCGGCTTTTGAAAGGCCGTCCGAACATAGTTGGCCCGCAGGACGGGAGAGAGCTTCTTCTGCTTGATGAAGTCCTGGATCTTGGCCACAGTCTCCTTGAAGTCCCGAATCTTGTCCTCGGGCTGGCCCTGGCGTTCCATCTTTTGCACATTCTTCTCCATGCCATACTCGCCATCAATGTAGGGCTTGACCCACTTGTCCTTGACTGTGAATCGGTTCGTCTGGCTCACGCCCTGGGCGTCGGCGGCCTTTTGCTCGACAAAGATTTCGGGCCGAGTGTTGAGCTGTCCATACCAACGTAGTCGAAGAGAGGACGTCTCCAACTGGCCATCGACCTTTTCAGAGTACAATTCAAACTGTTTGTTGTCAAAGTACAACGACGTGACGGCGGGCGAGTCGCGACCGTCAACCTCTTTGGATGTCTGGTCGCTGTAGACGAGGGCGGGAAGTCGGCGGAGGATCAGGGTTTTGACCTCGAGCAGGTTGTCGAGATGAACCCAGACTGAGGAAAGAACAAGAAGATTAGCACATGGAACCTGCAAAAGTATGATTTCGAAACGTGCATCGTGAGCTTGACCCGTACGTACACTTGTGCGCCGTATACCGCTCCCCATTCTGCGTCTCGCCCTCGTTGTCCAGATCCAACGGCGCGGGCTCCACCTCGAGCTGCTGCCGAATGGCAAAGTACATGATGGACAGCTTGTTCAGCAGCGGCGAGTACCCCTGCTCCGAGTTGAACGGCCGCTGGGCCAGGCTGAGCTGCATCATGGGCCGGACCTTGTACCTATCGCCCCGCTTGCGGTCGTGCTTCTTGACGATTTTGAGGAAGCCCGTGTAGTTGATGCTGCTGTACTTTTTGAGCTCCCTGACCTCGTTGGTGATGTCGTCGAGCTCCTTCTCCAGCGCCCGGAGGCGGGCCACGTCGGCGTCGTCGCGGGGGACAGCCGTGGCCGAGACCGTGGCCGCGGCCTCCCCGGCGGCGGCGGCCGGCGGAGGCGCGTATTCCTTGAGCCTGTCAAAGACGATGTCGGCGCGGTACTTGAGCGCATCGACCTGCTCCTGCTGGAAGCGGGCGACCTTCTCGAGCTGGACGTTGAAGATCTCGTCGCAGAAGCGGTTCTCGTCGTCCTCGGTCCAGGGGACAGAGTCGTCATCGAACTTGTCCTCGCGCAGCAGGGACTTGAGCTTGGCGTAGTCAATGTACTGGTCCTTCCAGGGCCCGTACACGGCCAGCCGGAGCGTCTTTCCGAACCGCATGGTTGAGGGCAAACGGGCTCGGGCCGGTCTGCGGGTTGTCGAGCCTGCTTCTGCTGCGGACTCTGGGAGTCTGGATTCTGGAGCGGGCGTGGGCGTGGGCGAGGGCGAGGGCGAGGGCGTGACGGAGAAGTGCAGAGCCTGACCCGTGCCAGAAGGGAGAAATGGCGGTGCCAGGGATGGAGATGGTGGTTTCGTTCTTTTGCGTGGACCGAGGCCACCGAATGCCTCTGTTTCGACTCGAGTCGACTGACGAGCAGTTGACCAGCCTAGACGACAAACAAGCCACCAGACGCCTTGAGCCTCCTTGCACCTGCATACTGGATTGCGCCCCACTAGCGGCCGGCCGACCCGCCCGGGTCTGGGTCTGGGTCTTCCGTCTGTCCTATTGGTGCCAGGCTGTTGACGACAGGTCCATTGTCCTATCAACGGCACGGCAAAGGCACGTGCCGTCCTGTGAGCCGTGCATGTGGTGCATAGGTGCAGGCTGGTACGTACCTAAGTACCTACCAATATGCACTGTACTGTCACTGCTGTGCATGAACATCGAACCGATCAGCATCTCAAATCATCATTTCCACAAAATTCGAGGCGCCTGTCGAAGCAACATCTTCTTGTCTTCCCACACTCTTGTCCGTCTTCCCCGCTTAGACGCTACTCCTGCAAACTCGACTCGAGTCCCACTAGACGCCCGACCAGTAGCGCAACGTCCATCATCCCTCTCCCTGTCACAGCCGGCCGTAACGCACATCACACCGCAAACCCGAAATTACGAAGACTCTGCTAGACGTGACATGCATTTCAACCGACTTTATTCCTACAGTCCAACCAGGATGCTTGTCATTTGTACCCAACTCATCAGTCCGAACGCGTCAAATCCATACTTGAACAACACCTGCATCGTCCTGGTATCATAATAGCCATCATGCAAAGCAATACATGAGCAAACAAAACCAGACATGTTTGAGAGACAAAAAGACAAGCAACGCAAAGCATACAAGAAGAAGTTCCAGCCCCAGAAAAAACTCCGTGGAAATGAGCGCAAAGCATCCCTTTTACTGGGCTGTGACAACACGGCTCAAAATCTCCTGCGCCGTGCGCTTCACAATCCCACCAGTCACCGGAAGATTGGTATTCTTCTCAAGGTACAAGTCTACCTCGCGAGCTGCCATGCGACCCTCGTTGATACCCCTGGAGGAAAAATCAGTAAATGAATGAACGTTCGGAACAAGAAGACTAGACTTACCAGACAATAAGTGATTGGCCACGGCGTGCGTCACCGGCAGCAAAGACACCCTCAATGTTGGTGCAGTATTTGCCCGGCGGCGTCTTGACGTTCTTGCGCGCGTCCTTCTCAATCTCATCGCCCAAAACACGGGCTTCGGGTCCCAGGAAGCCCATCGCAAGAAGAACAAGGTCCGCAGGGAAGAATTGCTGAGAGCCTTCAACCTTCTTCATGTCCCAGCCGCCGCTGGGTGACTTGGTCCACTCCACCCGAATAGTGTTGATACCCTTGACCTTGCCACTGCCGTCATCAACAAATTCCTCCGACATGATGCAGTACTCGCGAGGATCCTTGCCAGTGTGCTGACGAACCTCGGTGTGGCCGTAGTCCACCCGGTAGATTCGAGGCCACTGAGGCCATGGATTATCGCTCGCTCGCTCGGGAGGAGGCTGCGGCAGCAACTCGAAATTGGTAACGCTCTTGGCTCCGTGACGGACTGAAGTACCAATGCAGTCGTTGCCAGTATCTCCGCCACCAATGACGACAACGTGCTTGTCCTTGGCTGAGATGTAGGCATTGTCGCCAAGCTCCGAGTCTAACAAAGACTTGGTATTCTTGTGTAGAAACTCCATGGCATAGTGAATACCGTTGAGCTCGCGACCCTTGATTGGGAGATCACGAGCAACGGTTGCGCCAGTCGCGATGACAACGGCATCGTTGCTGGCCTTCAGATCCGACAAGGAAGGCTGCCCTTGCTCCCCAACAGCCACGCCGGTCTTGAAGCTGATACCCTCTGCAGCCATGAAGTCGGTGCGTCGCTTGACGATGCGCTTGTCGAGCTTCATGTTGGGAATTCCATACATCAGAAGTCCTCCCAGACGATCGGCACGCTCGTAGATGGTAACACTATGGCCAGCTTTGTTCAATTGGTCAGCGGCCGCGAGGCCAGCCGGACCGGAACCGATGATTGCCACCTTTTTCCCTGTGCGGACCTGTGGAGGTTGAGGAATCATCCAACCCTTCTCAAAACCACGATCGATGATTGCGCATTCAATGGACTTGATGCCAACAGGGTCTTCGTTGATGCCGAGCACACAGGCGCCCTCGCAAGGAGCAGGACAGACACGGCCAGTAAACTCTGGAAAGTTATTGGTCATGAGAAGTCGGTTAAGAGCATCCTTCCATTGGTTTCTAGCAAAGAGGCGTCAGTTTTTATTTAGGATGAAAGGGCATATAGGGTCTTGTCTTACTGAAAGACCAACTCATTCCATTTGGGAATGATGTTGGAGATGGGGCAGCCAGTTTCGGACTGACAAAATGGTACACCGCAATCCATACAACGAGCTGATTGATACTTGAGCTCGTCTTCGTCCAAGCGAGAGCTGAGCTCTGCCCAGTCCTTGGTTCGAGTTGAAGCAGCGCGGTACTTCTCGGTACGCCGGGCATACTTCATGAAACCCTTTGTCTTGTCGAGCACCAGCGCTCTTTTCTTCTCCGCCTTGGCATCGCCGATGGCTTCTTCCAGATCCTGTAACTTGGCGACTTTCTCGTCCTTCTTGTGCTTCACGCCGGAGACGACAGGGAGGTTATACTCGGCGCGTTTGGCCTCGGCAGCCTTGGTCGCCTCTTCCTCCAAGACCCGCTTGTAGTCAACGGGAAGGACTTTGACAAAGCGAGGAAGCGCACGATTGAAGTCGACAAGGATGCGGGCAGCAAGCTCAGATCCAGTATAGTGATGGTGATCCTCGATAAGTCCACGGACGAAAGCAATCTCGGTCGGATCCGTGATGGGCCCTGCTTCGACCATTTCCGTGTTGAGCTTGGAATGGAAGTCGTTGTGAATATCGAGGACGTAGGCGATACCACCAGACATGCCAGCAGCAAAGTTGCGACCAGTTCGTCCCAAGATAATGACGCGACCGCCTGTCATGTACTCGCAACCGTGATCGCCAACGCCTTCGACGACTGCAGTGGCGCCAGAGTTGCGAACAGCAAATCGCTCAGCGGCAATGCCACGGAAGAAGCAAGACCCGGTAGTGGCGCCATACAAGCAGACGTTACCAATGAGAATATTCTCTTCAGCCTTGAAAACTGCCGATCGAGGAGGATAAATGATCAACCGACCACCAGATAGACCTTTACCAACGTAGTCATTTGCGTCACCTTCAAGTTCGAGAGTAACACCAGGCGCGAGGAAGGCACCGAACGATTGACCTGCAGAACCCTTGATGTTTACGTGGACGGTATCCAGGGGCAATCCTGCCTCACCATACCGCTTCGAGATCTGGTACGACAGCGATGTGCCCATTGCTCGGTCAGTATTAACAATATCGCATTCGATTCTGGAAGGAAGTCCTTTATCCAGAGTCAGCTCGGCTTCCGAAATAAGCTTGTTATCTAGGCGAACATAAAGCTTGTGGTCCTGCTTTCGAACGTTGAAAGTGGCAACACCAGGTCGCAGCTTGTGAGCAGGAGTGAGAAGCAAAGACAAATCGATATTGGCGGTCTTGTGGGTTCGGAGATCATCCCTCATCTTCAAAAATTCAACATGGCCAACCATTTCGTTGATGGTTCGGAATCCGAGCTGAGCCATGACAGAACGGAGCTCATTAGCAACGTAGTAGAAAAAGTTGATGACATGCTCGGGGCTGCCCTGGAATTTCTTTCGAAGCTCGGGATCCTGTGTAGCGATACCGACCGGGCAAGTGTTCAAATGACACTTGCGCATGAAGACACAGCCCATTGCAATGAGGGGCGCAGTGGCGAAACCCCATTCCTCCGCGCCGAGCAGGCAAGCAATAGCGACATCACGTCCAGTTCTCAGCTGTCCATCGGTCTGGACAACGACGCGACCACGAAGGTCGTTGAGGACGAGGGTTTGATGGGTCTCGGCAAGGCCCAACTCCCAAGGAAGGCCTGCGTACTTGATGCCAGTCCATCGGGAAGCACCAGTACCACCATCGTGACCAGAAATAAGGATGTGGTCGGCCTTTGCCTTGGCAACACCTGAGGCAACAATGCCCACGCCAACTTCAGAGACAAGCTTGACGGAAACTCTGGAGCGGGGGCTTGAACACTTCAAGTCATAGATAAGCTGTTTCAGGTCCTCAATGGAGTAGATGTCGTGGTGAGGGGGAGGAGAAATCAAGCCGACGCCGGGAGTAGAGTGACGAGTGCGAGCAATGGATTTGGAAACCTTGTGGCCAGGAAGCTCGCCACCCTCACCTGGTTTGGCACCCTGAGCCATCTTGATCTGTAGCTCGTCAGAATCTGCAAGATAGGCGGACGTGACGCCGAAACGCCCTGAGGCAACCTGTTTAATCGCGGATCGCATGGTGTCCCCATTTGGCAAGCGCTCAGATCGTTCGGGATCCTCACCTCCCTCGCCCGTGTTGGATTTTCCTCCCAGCCTGTTCATGGCAACGGCAAGAGTCGAATGAGACTCCATCGAGATTGAACCATATGACATGGCACCAGTGCAAAACCGTCTGACGATCTCGGTCCAGGGCTCGACCTGGTCAATGGGGACAGGGGTAGCATCATCAAAATTAAAGTCCAAAAGACCCCGGAGAGTGCAGTTTTTGATTTGCTCGTACTCAGCCTTGGAGTAGGCCTCGTAAGATTTGTCGTTCTTGTTTCTGACGGCGTCCTGGATATTGGCAATGGCCGCAGGACTGTTGATGTGAGGCTCACCGCCATCACGCCAATGATATTCACCCGACTCGGGTAAGGCTTTGACCCCGGCAGTGTAGCGAGATGGGAATCCGAGCTCGTGAAAGCGGAAGGCGTCTTCGGCAATGAGTTCAAAAGTAAGGCCCTGAATACGCGACGCAGTGCCTTTGAAGCATCGCTCAACGACAGCTTCGTCCAAACCGAGTGCCTCGAAAATCTGAGCGCCCTTGTACGAAGCGAGCGTGGAGATGCCCATTTTGCTCATGACTTTGAGAATACCACCATCACAAGAGTGAATGTAGTTGCGAATGAGGGCGTCATCGGATAGCTTCTTCTTGATCAGTCGCTCCCGGTTGAGCTTGAGCACACACTCCATGGCGAGATAAGGATTAACCGCGTCGGCACCATAACCAAGAAGGACGCACATATGGTGAACCTCACGAGCCTCAGCAGTCTCAACTACCAGAGCAACCATAGATCGCCATTTGTTTGTGACCAAATGATGGTGCAGCATGCCGGAAGCCAGAGCAGCGGAAACAGGAACACGATCAGCGGAGGTCTTACGGTCTGAAAGGACAATGATACGATCACGAGCCTCAACAGCAGCCGTAGCTTCGTTGCAAATCTCATCGAGGTGATCAATATAGCCTTGGACGCCTTTGCTCTTTGGGAAGGTGAGATCAATGGTCTTTACGGTCCACTCGGGGTAGACGGAGGACATGTTTTGGATGGCATTGAACTCGGGGATGGACAAGATCGGGCTGGGAAGCATGAGACGTCCACATTGGGAGGAGTCCATTTCTAGCAGATTACCTTGAGGGCCAACATAACACTCGAGAGACATGACGATGGACTCTCGAATGGGGTCGATGGGCGGATTGGTGACCTGAGCGAAGAGTTGTCGGAAGTAATCATATAGAAGTCGCGGGGCTTGGGCCAGGCATGCCAGTGGCGCGTCGTTGCCCATTGACCCCAGCGCCTCTTTCTCATCAGCAGCCATCGGTGCAAGTAGCAAGCTAACTTGCTCGTGCGTGTAGCCGAAGGACAACAAAAGAGGATCTTCTTGGAGCAGGGATGCATCGGGCTTGGCGGCAAGATCCAGTTTCTTCTCAAGCTTCTCCAGAACCCCAGGCATGGTCAAGAGCTCCTTGTCCAACCAAGAACGGAAGTCGTGACGATTGGCAACGGCAGCCTTCAATTCCTTGTCATCGATGATGCGACCGGCCTTGGTGTCGACCAGAAGCATTCTTCCCGGCTGCAGTCGACCCTTCTGAATAACGCTCTCGGGCTCGACTGCGATGGTGCCGACCTCGGAGGCACAGATGATGCGATCGTCGTCCATGACGTAGAAACGACAAGGTCGCAGGCCATTGCGGTCCAGATTAGCACCGCAGTATCGACCATCGGCAAATGTGAACAGGGCAGGGCCATCCCATGGCTCCATCTGGCAAGCAGCCCACTCGTAGAAAGCAGCCTTCTTGGGATCCATTCGATCATTGCCTTGCCAAGCCTCGGGGACCATGAGCATGACGGCTTCTGGTAGAGAGAGGACGCCATTGATGGTCAAGAGCTCAAGGACATTATCAAAGGCAGCAGAGTCAGAACCACCATCTTCCACAATGGGGTACATCAGCTCGAGTTCATCCTTGAATATGTCAGAGTTCATGACGCCCTCACGAGCTCGCATCCAGTTCTTATTTCCACGTAAGGTGTTGATCTCGCCATTGTGGGCAGCCCACCGCAAGGGTTGCGCTCTGTCCCACGAAGGAAACGTATTTGTAGAGAAACGAGAGTGGACAAGGGCAAAATGACCTTCGTAATCGGCGTTCACCAAGTCATGGTAGTACGAGTAGACCTGGGAAGGTGACAGCTGACCCTTGTATACAATATTCTTGTTGGACAAGGAACAGAGGTAGAACCAATTCTTGAGGCCGATAGTGTGCGTCGCGCGTTTTCGGAGGACGTACAGCTGTCGCTCAAACAATCTCTCGTCGAACTTGTCCTCATCGGTCGTTTCTGGTGCAGTGCCAGAACCGTAGGCGGAGGTAAGAACGACAAAAGGCTGAGCGATGATGGGCTCGCGAGACTTTGCGGCAGGGCCAAGCAGCGTTGAGTCAACGGGAGGCCTTCGCCATCCCAAGACTCGGAGACCCAACGACTCGGCAACATCTTCCAGTTGCCTCTGAGACTCCTCAAGAGTCTCTTCGTCGGGCTTGAAAAACAAGTTTCCAACAGCATATTGGCCAGGAGGAGGCAACTTAATGTCTTGCTCCTTTTCAAAGTTCTTGACAAAGAACCGGTGAGGAATGGATGTCATGACACCAGCACCATCACCATCTCGTGCATCGGATCCCACCGCTCCACGATGGGTCATGTTGCAGAGAAGATTGCGAGCTACAAAAATGGCGAGTCAGCGCTGACAGGACTTCATGCTTGGTGTTGCAAGAGTATGACTTACCATCGCTGACGATTTTGTGGCTAGCTTTGCCCTTGATATGACTACAACATCGCATAAGTCCATGCTATTTTTCTTTGTTCTCATTCACAAAACACACAAGAAAAAAGTGAAAGGACGGGCAATTAATTACCAAGCAAAACCAACTCCACAAGCATCATGCTCGTACGACGGGTCATAGAGACCCTGCTTCACCGGCAAGGCGCCAGCCCAAGAGTCATTGTTCTCCGTCTGATACTCATAAGGGTGGTATGTTTCCTGCTCGGCTTCGATTTGTCGATCGTCGAATTCAGCTAGCAGGCCCATGCTAGGCGAAGCTCGCAGATCGGATACGGGCGGGGTGGAAGTGAAGACAGAGGGAAAGGCTGCGGGAAAGTTCAATCAGGCCGTTTGCCTCGCTTGCCTAGAGGAACCGCTGACACTTGTAGTCGAACAGGGGTGAGAGCAGCGCCGAGGGCTGCTCTGGAACAAATCTGTCGGGGAGAAAGCAGGAAGTGTTAGCTGCATGGGAGAACAGATGAAGAATGCGAGAACCATGGCCAAAGTGGACAGATGGATAGTCAGAGGGTGAGCGAGCGCAGAGCCAGGCAGGCGACAATTGGGACTGTCCAATGTCCAAAATCCGTGGAGCCCCTGCGACCACACATGGGCATAGTTGTCGCAATAGTGGACAGAGAACGCTCGAGAGGCACAAGACCGCAGGACCGCAAGACGGCAAGACCGTCTGGCACACTGGTGGCATGACGGTGGTCCCATCTGGCTTCCATTGATATTCTGGTCTGTGTCAAACTAGCTGCCGTGGTGCTCCGACAGGCTGGTGAGGGCGACCCTGCGGAATGCCGATGTAGTCGGTCTGGCAGGAGCGAGTACCACCAGAGTTGCACTGGACGGCACTGAGCGGCACTGAGCGGCACTGGGCCCCGGGCGGGTTCCATCCGACCTGCAAACCACTGCCGACTTAAGCATGGCGCAGCACAGTCGGCCGACCAGACGCTGCACCAGACGAACCAGACGAGAGCTCGCACATGTGAGTGCCTGCATCGGGGCGACTGGCCAAACAGCGCAATGCACCGTGCTGTGCTGTGCTGTGCTGTGCTGTGCTGACTGACGGTCGCTACGCCGTGAGCACGAGGTGGTCTCGGCAGACATCCATCCGGAGCCGGCCAGCCGCCCCACACTGCTGGCGCAAGCTTTCCGCAGGCGTTCCGCAGTACTTCACTGGCAGCGCAGAGTGCAGCGCAGAGTGCAGCCAGGCTGCAGCCTAAACCAGCACGCTTGGACTGACGGGGTTTTGCAGCCCATGTCGGTGCATCTCGTCAACAGAAGGGCCCGGGCCTGACGGCGATTGCCGTCGCACCAAGTGGGCAGTGGATAGTGTCGACGAAAAGGCCAATGACGATGCTAGCTTCATCCTGTGCGCTTTTCTGACGATGCCGTTGCCGAGTTTTTTTTTTTTGGTATTTTTTGATGGGTGTTTTTCTCACTTTCAGCCGCGCGGCCCTGTCGTGTATCTTCGTCTGGCCACTGTAGCATTGGAGATTCGCACGTGCATGATGCACGTCGCAGCAGAAGCACAACGCACTAGTCATTCCAGCCGATGACGGCATGCTAATGCAATCTGCAGCCGCGCCTGCCAAGTCCGAGTCCTTTGTGCCTGCCTCTTTGTCGCGGCGCAACTCCGGAGCCGTTAAATTTCCATATGGACAATGAAGATCGACTGCTGCCAGATGCAGCGCGGGTTCTCGACGTCTGATGCAAATTCCGCACGAAAGTGACTGTTGTCCATATCGCTCTGGCGCTGTCGTCTTGGCTGACTGTCTTGGCCCGACCATCGACGGCCCTTGTGCTGCGTTTTGCTGCGTCGGCCATGGCCACGAAAATTTTTGCGTCCGAGAAAAGGCTGTCGAATATTCGTTTGCTCCTGCTTCGAACCGCCGAACGACCGCTTGGCTGATTGCACGACTTGCAACGAGAAAACGGACCGACAAGAAAAAAAAAAAAGAGAGAAGAGAAGAGATAATAGAATCGAATAGAAAGAGAGAGTGGAGGAGAGAAAACAGACGCCAAAAACTTGGAACAGTCAAATGGTGGCTAGACACTTACCAGTAAGACGAAAAGAAAAGCCTTTCGTGGTCGGTTAGGTCGATTGACGATCTTGAAACAGGTCGCTGCGGACAAGGGGCATAGGGAGGACAGAATTTCAAAAGAAGAGAGAGGGCAGGCGAGATCTGGTAGAGGAGAGGGGGAGACGGCGTGCTTTTCTATTTACCAGCATGTAGTCGTTTCCGGACTCGCCCGCTGTCGGCATCTGGCAAATATTTGTGCGAGTTCGTGTGTGCATAACCCACAATGGCTCAAAAACCCGCCAGCACGCTAACACCACGCCACGTCGTGCCCCGAATCGCCACCAGACTGGTTGCACGCGCTGCTGGCATAAAGTGATGACCGCGGTCCGGTGGTGGGCAAAATGCGATGGTAGCGGCCTGGGCTGCTTGGCCAAGGTTTCTTTTCGGGGAGGGGGGGGGGCCTGCTTGGCTGCGAGCGAACAAGCGGGTGGGGTCCAGCTTCTCCACCGGCAAGATTCAACACCTTCACCACTCCACCTTGCGCCCTCAGATGTTCACGACCCTACACAATTGCACCAGACATAATCGTACTGAGCGTATGGGTTTCAGCACAGAACCAGCAGGTTGCTGATGTCCTGTCCTGCCATGCCCGCCGGGATGGATGGATGGATGGATGATCATTGTGGTGGCGACCATTCACCCGAAACGGCCCACAAACTCTGGCCTCGATGCTCTGTGCTCTGTGCTCTGCTCCCTGCTCTCTGCTCCACCACGGTCCATGATCCACGGTCCACGGTCCACGGTCCACGGTCCACGGCCGAGCGGAAGCACTCGAAGTCGAAGGCACATGTCAGAAAAGACCGCAGTGCGCAACTAGACCCCCAGTGTTGCCTGTAAATGGCGCTGGGCTGCTTGCCATTTTACCGGCCCAGCCACGCGGCGCCAGGCCGTTACAGCTCCGATGCCGCATTCTCATCAGACGGACCAGGACCAGGCCCAGACAGAACTCGGACTCGCACCAGACATGGACCGAGGATCCTCGTCGTCATGGACCATCTTCCCGACATACGAGAGAGGACGCTGCCTGAGGGTTCCGTGCTGAATCGCGTGCTATTCCTACCACCATCAATTGTTTTCCGTCTATTTCCTTTCCGCTCTTAGTCCCCTGCCACGGAACTGATGTTTCGAGCCGGCCGGGTGTCAGCCAGTCAGCCAGTCAGCCAGTCAGCCAGAGCCGGCAGCAGGTTCGTACATGAGAACCAGTAGAACGGGGTCCAACCGGAACGCGCATGTCATGCGATGTCTCCCGGGATCTGGCATCACGCCAGGCTGCAGGGTCCGTAGGTAGGTACCTAACAAAGTAACGTGCTGTACTTGGATTCTAAAAGTCTCTGCGGTATGCTTCGTGTGCTTCTCCCTCGGGGTACATACACATACCTACATACTTACATTGAGCATTTAGCACACAGTACTTAGGTACCTACCTACCTACCAAGTACCTAGGTACTTACATGCTAATGTCAGTGCCAGGTACGTATGCGAGTAGGTGGGTACTTAAGTAGGTACCAGGTAAGTAAGTAGTAGGCACGTATTCTGCATTGCAGATGCCTACTACTTAAGTAGGTACTTAAAGTACTTTAGTACCTAAGGTACCTAGGGAGTACCCAGCAATAAGCTCCAGGGCCGCTACTTTAGCTGACCTACTTACTGCAGGCCCTTGCTCACGACAGATGCCGAGCGAGATCTGATTACCCCCAGGGCACACACCCCCCTCCCCCCCCTTCTCCAAAGATGCCTCGCAAGAACAATGTTGGCGAGCGAATGTGGGTAGCGAGGGCTGAGAAAGCGAAAGGAGGGATTTTGGGAAGGAATCGCGCCAGAGCCCGAAATCGGCGGGCCGCACTTTGGCTTCCAGTGTCGACTTCCATCCATCCGTTGAGCCGGTAAATGAATAAACGAAGATCACGGGCGGTGTTCCCTGCTTTGCAACAAACCCCAAGTGCTGCACGTATGTAGTATGTACATCTGGAAGCATGCGGCGCTTCACATTCGTCGGTATCCGCGTACAATCCATCTCGGGCCTGGTATCCGCAGTGGCCAAGAGGGGTGATTTGCTACAACCGTTTTGTAGCAGAAACCGCCAGGCTCTTCAACGAAACGCCAGCATCTCCGAGTCCGGGGCTTGGCCCCCCCACATGATGTGCCTGTGCTCGTGCGAAGGTCGCGCAAGCATCCATTCATTAATGCATCCCGCCGTCATGGTTTGTGCGCGAGATCCCAGCGCCAGCCGCACCATCTCGACGCCGGCCACGCCAGTGTTGCCGGTGCTACCAGTGTTATAAGCAATACTAGGCAGCCTAGCAGGGGCTGCCGCACCAGACCGCCCGAGGCTGGAGGGCTTTGCGCCAATCATGGCGCAGGGCTTTCAAACCCACGCCGTCGCCGATGTCGCGCTGAGGGTCCCGAAGGAGAATCCCTCTTAGCTTTTTTTCCCCCTCTCTTCTTTTTTTTTTCGCCTCTTTCCAGATGCAGAGCGTGGCGAGACAGATGACCAGGGTCCCCTGCGACATTGCAACGCTGTCGTCACTGCGACCCCGGGAGGGCAGCACTGCTCCACCCCAGCAGGAAACTCGGACGACTTGCCCTGGACTTTGCAAAGTTCAATTGGAATTGGGGGACTGCTCACTGGTCACCAAAACTGCAGAACTTGTGCACCCAAGGCTGTCGGCTCATTGGTCAGCCTGGCTGCACACCTCAAGGTTGGGTGGGGGAGGGGAAGGGGGAAGGGGGAAGGGGGAAGCATCAAGTAACGTCGTCTCTTCGCATCCCTGCCGGCCAGATCTTGACTCTTGTGCACCACTCACCCGCCGAGGCTACGTGGCGTGGCGTTTTCTTGCAGGCCCTGACAACCGATTGGAACTGTCTCATTGACACGGAATACCGGTAAGCTCCTGGCCGGATGATGTCGACAACGTTGTCTATGTACATATGTATATTTCCCTTGACAAGCCCGCCGGGTAGGACCCCTGTGCTACCAGACACCTCGAGGATAGTACTACTCTGTATCTAACCTGACATTGCCTACTACTTAGGAGGTAGGTAGGTACATACAAATGTAAATACATACATGTATGTGCCGTATGCAGACACTTACGACGGCCAATCGCTGCTAAATCAGAGCAGCAAAAAGCTTCTACCATGTTCCGTGGCAGGGGGGTAGGGAAGGGGGCGAAAAGAAAAGAAAAGAAAAGAAAAGAAAAGAAAAGAAAAGACACAAAAGGGGAAAAGGGGAAAAGTGCCAAGTCCGTCAAGTCAGGGTCGACGTGGGTTTGATCAGCGACAGGGTAGGATGGCCCTATGAGGACGCTAAAGTAGGACCAGACCAGTGACAGACAAGGTTGTCAAGGAAGCGACATCGAGCGTTCCGCCACCCAACCACAAACCACAGGCGCCCGGCCCGCGGGGCTTTTGTCAAAAGAATCGACACCACGAAATACTGACAGCCGGCCAATCAGGGCGGATGCGCCAGCGCTCTGTCCTTATCTGCGCCTTCTCCGCCGCCAGCCCGGTCGTCTTCGTCTGTGCCACCAGACAGCTTGACGAACATGTCTACATTCTTCCAGGTCAGACTGGCAACGTCCATTCGCTCCGCGTGCCAGTTCGAGTGGAACGGCACGTGTCTGTCAAACGTCGACTGGCAGTCAGTCCGTCACCCACGGCAGCCTGTAGGCGTATAAAACCTTTTTCGCAACCCACCGTAAATACATGATTTAATCAAATTCCAAAATTCTGTCAACAAGAACAAGAGTGAAGCCCCCTTACTCCCCTAGCCGCGGGTTCAGCTGCCATGTACGTACTACATATGTCTTTACCGAGGTGGCAGAATAACGTCTACGTCTTGTTGGTTTGTTGACGGCATCGCACAAAATGCTGCAAAACGTCACATTGCGTCCCACGTTCAGCCCAACCTTCTGTGCATCAGCATCACGGGAGGCCCTTTTTATTTCCGTCCTTATTCTGTTCCACCTTTTCCGCGGCGATGAGCTACGAATCGGGCAATAAAGCACTCGCAGTGGTGGACTCGGAAGCTGGCCCGAAGTTGTATTGTCATCTCATGCTAATATAAGCACGAAACTCGCCCAAAGAGTCGAGACATGATATCTCCCAGTCCTCGCCAGGACCTCGCAAGTCCATCAAGGATGACGAAAAAAACAAAAAGGAGAAGGGGAAAAAGTCAGAGGAAAGGGGGAACAAAGAGAGAGGGGTCATCCTGGTAGGCGCTATCCGCACTGAGAAGGTGATTCCCGGCCCCTCAAGGAATCCTGCCATCAACAATGGTCCAATTGGCAAATGTCCCATCATCATTTGACCGAATCATATGTACATTGTATGTACGCGTGTACTCCGTTTCATCGGAGTCATGGCGCCCATCCTTCCCCAGTACCGCGTGCCGACAAGCGTCCTGAGAATGAGTGTCGAGGAAGGATTCCTCGTGTCGGAATATGTCGTCGCTGGCTCCAGATGTTACAAAGGGGCACAACACGGTTTGTTCCGATATATCCCGATCGTGCGAGCTGTCCAAGAGCAGTCGACACCCATGGAATCGGCATCCCTCAAAGTATGTACTGTTGGGTGGTTTGCGCGACGATGCAGCGGCACTACGTCCGACGTGGCGGGAGAACAGGTACAATGTCAGGTCATGGCGGACGGAAGGCTACGAGATGCCAGCTTATGCAGGCATTGAGCCACGAATGTCTGCGGGCTGCAAGGCGGGACGTTGAAGAGTCGCTGCAGTCGTATTGTGCAGCGCCGTCGGCTTTGTGCGCACCGGTCTGCGAAGCGAGACGCTCTTGGCCCAAGGCGAAGAGAAATAAAACTGTAGTAGAATAAATTCGTCGTCGACAATGTTTTGGGAAAGCGCTGCGCGCGGCCTTGCGCCGCTTTCGGGAGGAGCGATGCGCGCACCCACGTCGGACTCGGTCGGACTCGGTCGGACTGGGGCCCGTGTCTTGTCACACGCCTTCGTTTTGTGAAAAGCACCGGACTGACATCCCACTCTCGCCCAGAATCGTGCCATCCGTCCCATCCCAACGTCATCGAGAAAACCGACACCCATAGTCTGCGCCGAGTCAGGAACCCTGGTCGGCTTCCTCCAGTCCGTTTGCGCATGTGCACGATGCTGGCAACGCTGCCTGATTTCACGCCGCGAGATGTAAGGAGACGGAGAGACTGCACACTTGCACACTGTAACTGCGAAAAAACAAAAAAAAAAAGAAAAAAAAAAAAAAAAAAAAAAAACCGGCCACCGACTGACTGATGCCTCCAAACAAACAATAGTCGCATTCATTGTCGTATACGTCCTCCAGAAGCACGTCCCATTCTCACAGCCTACACGACGCGCAACACCATGGCGACTCGACAAGTCACGGCCACGCCCAGGCGCCGTCCAGATCACGAGGTCATATCCTAGAGCGCACGGCGCTGGCTCGCCTGGCCGCCGACGAGCAGTACATGCACCGCCGGCGCATCCACGTCCAGAACTTTGGCAGCAGCTGGCTGCGGCCGCTCGGCGTGCCCAAAACGCTTCATCAGATGCGAGAAGAGAAGCGCGAACTGGAAGAGCACCAAGAAGCTCTACGTCGAGAACAGCTCGCCCAGGAATATGCCGAGGCTGCGGCGGGCGGCGACGACGACGCTGAAGAGGGCTTGATGGACGATGTCCAGCTCGATGGCGCACAGGACCTCGATGACGAGATTCCCGATGCCGATACTGCAGGCGGCCTCTTTGCCATGGATGCCGACTCGGACGACGACGAAGGAGAAGAGGAGGACGAGGACCGCGGCGTGCAAGACGTGGACGATGCCGAGGACGAGTCGGAGCTCGATGATGAGGCACTGCGGGAAGAACGACAAAACGACCTCATGGCTGCGCGTATGCGCATGACGGACGATGCCTTCCGCGAGGCTCTCGTCCGCGGAGACCCCGACGGCGACGACATGTACGGCGGAGAGGAAGAGCTCCAGGCAGAGAACCAGGGACACATGCTCGACGAGGAGGACTTTGCGCACGACGGCGACGACGACCACATGAACGACGGGCTGGTAGACATGGACGCCAATCTGGACGATGACATTCCTGAGGCAGAAAGTGGCTTGTACGAGCACACGGACTCGGAAGCCGATCTGAGCAGCATCCAGGAAGAGACGCGCCACGACTACGACTACGACGACGACGACGACGACGACGACGACGAGGAGCAAGACGACTTTGATTTTGCGCCGAGGACTGCCGTCCCGGGGTCGCCTCAGAGCCCAACCCTACGCGGTAGAAGGATGTCCGCCGGCCTCCGCGAGAGCATGGATCTGAGCAACATGTTGAGTCAGGACGAGAGCAGCATCATGCAGAGCAGTCCCGCGCAGAGGAGGAGCCGATGAGGGCGCAACCACAGAACCTCCGTATATAGATAACTAGTCACGATTACGCGTCACGATTACACACCCTTGTATACACTATTTCTGCTCACGTCGGCCGAGAAAAACCATCTTGGGAACCCTCCTAAAAGGCCCCCAATGCTTTGATGTTCATGAATAGAAAGCCCCTTTTGGCCCCAATTCCAGGCCAAGCCGCCATGCCACATGTGACCCGCCAGACATATACCCAATGCTGCTCGGCCCTCTGCAGCCGAACATCCAAGGGGTAGCAGGACCGGGGGGAAAGCCCACATCTTGGAACCAACGCAGATGATGCCACAGTACGGGCCGAACGTCCCGAGCCTCTTCCCTTGCGGAGGACCGGCCACGGGGACACCAACGGCGGGGACGACATGAGGATCCAGGTCTTCATTCACGGGGAGATCCACGGTCATGTTGACGGTGCTAGAACGTCCAACACTGTGCATGTGAACCACGACACAAGGCCAGGAAACAGGGGAACACCAAGAGCAAAGACAAGTAGGATCAGATTTAGTCCCCAACGCCGACAGTATGCATGCCGCTCCACGTGATTTCCCAGCGGGCGACGGCTCGCGCAATCCCTTCTTTTGCCACTAAGGTGTCTATCTCGGCGGCCCGGTCGTGGTGCAAATTCCGTGCGTGCGAACCGGGGAGGGACGCAACGACAAAGGGAAAAGAGGGAGGGAGGGAAAAAAAGAAAAGAAGAAAAAAACAGGGAAGGGCAGGTACACGACATCCTCAGAACAACCACACGTAAAAGAAGAGCATGCCCACGGCGGCAAAGAACAGCAGCCACACTTTCCATCCCACGCCCGTGCGCTCGGCCATGAGGATCATGCGGTTCATGGTGCCGCGGAGGCGCAACCGCGTCGAGTAGAAGGTGTCGTTCATCTTCTCGGCGAGGGCCGACGACTCGCGGATCTCGTCCCCGATGGCGACCGTCATCTGGTACGGCGACGGAACAGGGTCAGCCAAAGCACGTTTTCATTCTCCCGGAGTCGGTGTTCCCGGCGTCATCGAATCATGCGTGTAGACGCGATGCCCATGCGCAAAGATGGGGTACTTTTTTCGGCGGGGATCCAGGGGGGGGGGGGGGGGGGGGGGGCCGTCCAACTCACACTCTTGAGGGTCCTGACTTTGCCCAGAATTCCCGCGACCTGCGCGTCGTTCTGGCTCTCGAGCTCGTTGAGGACCGCATCACTGTACTGTCCCTTCCTGTTGGGCGTCGCGCTGCGGTAGGCACTTCTCTCGGCACCGTAGCCCGCGTAGCCGTATCCCCCGCCGTTGGAGTGGTTGTTGCTGTTGCCGGGCGAGGCCCCTCGCGGCGTGTGGCTCGGAGTGTAGCCTTCGAACAGGGCAGACCGTGAGTCGCGTTGGTGAAGCGACGAAGCGCCGAATCTGATGTCCTCCCCCCCAAAAAGCACAAGGAGCGGATGTGGTTAGTCGACGGATTTTGAACGGCTGGTCGTTGGCGGCCGGGGAGATGACGATTTGCGCTGGTCGGAGACATCGGGCAGCGAGAAAGGGCGGTCCGACGTGAGACCTCGACAAGGACGGATCGCGAACATGGGCATTGGGGGAAACGGGAGTCGCTCACCGCTGTGACATGTCTGTGCCCTGACTCGCAGCTGGGTCGGCTTTGGCGAGTGTAGAGTGAAGAGGGGGGGGGGCGGTTTGTGTGCAGCAGAAATTCGAGTCGGCGGCCGAGTTGGGTCGGGTCGGGGATGGAGTGCGCTGCGGAGGATCGCGCCTTCGGGGGCTGTTCAAGTCATCGAAATCCGTGTCCCCTCGTCGTCGTGTGTTTTGGTGTTTGGTGTTTGGCGGATGTGGATTAGGTTAGGTGGTCTCAGTGGGAGCGAGAGGGTGGAAACACGGGCGAGGCGGGATGGGTCTGGCGGTTTTGCCTGGGGGGCGCCTCTCGATTGGATCCGCGATTGTGTTTGCTAGCCTCTCTCGAATCTGGTCCAGGTAGTCGGCCATGGAGCTGGTTTGCCAATCCCGTCAACAGGCACATGGGCTCGTCTTGTTGCCGAGTCTTTCCTGGTGCCAGAGAGAGGACGTTGAGCCTGCGCGGGAACACGATGCACGAGTCGAATATACGAGGCCGTTGCCATGTTTCTTACCAGAGCGCGGTACCTCTCTGCGGCATGCTCCTGCTCCATACCAGCCCCAGGATTACAACACGCACATATGTATAAGTATGTATGTATGTACATACATACGCACTTGAATCCGCCTCTGCATTGATTGATCCGGACTGCGTTTTATTTCTATCTGCAAGCTTTTGGTTCTTGGCCATTTCTGCCGCCCATCTTCACCACTGTGGAGCGTGTAGAAAGAGCTGGCCCTAGAGGATCAAGCTCTGTCATTCCCTGTCCCAGGGAGTGTATATTCCCGTGTCATGAGAACAAAGGCACACCCCAATATAGCCAGACGCAGGTGACCGCCAGCCGCTTCTCCTTCTCTCATAAATGCTCACACGAAATTGATAGATTGAAATGGAACCCATAACCTACTTGCCACATAGAGCCGGAATTCGCCTATCAACACTAGACGTGACAATGCAAAGATTTCTATAGCTCCGAGCCCTTTCAAGCCAGCCGCACTGGTGTTGTCTTGGGGGCTTGTCTATCCAGACATTTCGGTGTCCTCAGCAGGAGGCTGGAAATCATCGTCCTCGTCCTCATCGTCCTCATCCTCGGCGGGAAGCTTCTCAGCGGCCTTTGCAAAGTCAATCTTGGCACCGCGCGTGCGACGACCACCTTCGACAATGTTGTTCAGGTCAATTTCCTCCATACCATCCTCTTCGGCTACTGGAATCCGGGTCAGTATGCGAGCTTGGCTGCTAACCGTGAAATGTGTTATGCTTACCAGGCTCAGCAGTCTGCGTGTGTGACACAGTGTTAGTTGAAGCGCGCAAGCAAACATACTAGATGGAGCGATATCATAATGGCAAACGTACCTCTTCCTCGTCTTCATCTTCATCCTCGTCATCCTCGTCATCCTCGTCTTCCTCTTCGTCCTCATTGACGGCAGCCTCTTCCGATTGAGGAGCATTCTCAGCGGCCTTGCCCTTGCCCTTGCTTTCGGCAAGCTCAGTCGCCTCAGTGGAGGGTTTGGTTGGGAGAGTGGTGTCGTTCTCAGCCATGTTTACAGAAGACACCCGGGGAATTGAGTTTGGATCTATGTAGAAAAGTTTGTCCGGAAAGCGGTATGAACGACAGTTGGATGGTGGAGGGAGGAAAGAAAGTGAGTTTTGTGAAAGCAAGTATGAGATGGAGAGCGCGTTTCCCTTCATCAGCTGCGCTGCACGGTGCTTGGCGTCCGGTCTGTTTTAAAACCAGGCAGGTGGGAGCTCAAGCCGTGATTGCTCCAATGACGCAGCACTCGCCCTCCAAGTCTCCAGTTCTTAACAGCAGAATGCACCAGACTGTTTATTCGTGGCGACTGCGCTAGGCGATTCCGGGCCGGCGCGGTGGGTCACGTGTAGGCTGCACTGAACACTGGGAGGGAAGTGAAACAAAGTCGCCTCTCTCCAACGAAGGCCTCTTCTCGCAAAGAACAAATCGGCAAGCTGTCAGAGGGGTGTTGCATTACTTATCTAGTCTACGACCATGACAAGTGCCCGTATAGTGCTGTCTTTTCGACTTTGCCCTTACTGTACCACTATTTATGGTATGCTAGGCTGGAAAATACGGTACCTTGCGACTATACCCTGCCACACAATCAAGAGAAGGGAAAAAAAGAAAGAAAAAAAAGAAGGAAAGAAAGGAATGGAATGGAATGGAAAAGAAAGGAAAAGACCTTGCGTAAGACATCACGCTGGTCTAATTTTACCAAACAACATATACACAGAGTTGCGCAATGCATTATGCCCAACCTAGTACCTGCTAGGCATTCAATTCTAGAGTTGATTTGGAGTACTCTACTTGCCTTGCTCCCCACCACCACCGCTCAATGCAATAAACACCGCGATGCCAATCATCCACCAGTATCTGCCGTCAAAGTCAGCACCATTGAATACCAAGTCCCATCAGACCAGAATGCTGCGTACTTGATAAAGCACGCAAGGAGAGAAGGAAAACAAGAAGAGGAGGAGGAGGAGGAGGAGGAGGAGGAGGAAGAAGAAATAATCGAAACTTACTTTTGCAAAAATGACCTCTCATCCTCCACAACCTTCTTCCCCTCCGTCAGTACCACCGGCTTGTTCAACACCGGCTGAGCGCCCTCCCTCTCCGTCAAAACCACCACCTTGGGCCCAAAATCCCTCGTCTGGCCCGCATCAACCTGCACCCCCTTCAGCGCAGCACTCGCCACATAGCCCTCGCGGTTCACATTCACCACAATGGTAGGCGAGTACCCCTTGGCCAGGTTTTCCGTGGATGCCACCGTCGTCCCCGACGTCCACGTATTGCTTCCTTTGTCGTAGACACCGACGCGAATGAGCCGCACGTGGTCCGGAATCTCGGGGGCCTCGTAGGAGACGACGGCGGAGGACGCCAGCGCGGCGAGGTCGTAGGAAATTTCGGCGAGGGGTAGAGGAGCTTCGGGAGGGGACGATATGGCTTGGATGTAGATTTCGATGGACTGGGGGGCTGCGTGGATGGCAAGGGCGGCGCATGCCCAGGGGAGAAAACTCGAAGGTCGCATGATCGGTGTGTTGGACAAGACACGTTGGGTCTTGGTCTCCTCGATGCGGAACTCGTTATTGTGAAGATGGGGAGGGGGGTAGAGACTCCTGCTGACGAACAAGACCCCGATGATTTGCGATGGAGGTTGTTGGAGCGTATGATGATGTCACGTGACAGATGGGTTGCATCCTATGTCCTTATTGTCTCCCTCTCTTGTTTCTTTTATTTAAAAAACAAAATATTTAAAAAATATCAAGTATACATAATTTGTATCTTAATATTACATATAAATTATCAAGAAAGTATAAATGTAAATAATAATAAAATTAATATTTTTTGCGGTCTACTGGTAATAAAATAAAGTCCTTTTCATTATGACTTGGGGCACATTATCATCATGTGCATTTCTTCATGTATTGAGGTTGGTATGAAGACTCGCCCTGCAAATCGAGCGGCAAAGTTCGAGTAAGCACGTCATTGGGCAAGCCATCTAAACCAGGAAGAAAACCGCAGTGACACCAGTCGTAGCTTTGGTGGGCCAAATTGAGCCTGTGTGTATTCATCCAACTCCGTACTGCTACACCAAGCTGCCCTTGACAGCCAAAAGGACAGAAAGAAACAAAGAAATCGGGTACAAACAACAGTTTGCCATGCTACCAACTCCGGTTCCTAATCGATTCGTTTTTTTTTCCACAAAATGAACAGGTCAAAGAATATAATATTCACGAAACCGGAAGAACTCCCATGTTGCAGACGTTGAAAAGGAGGCGCCAAATGCACACCGATAGATGCCCGACAATGCCAGTCAAAAATGACGTAAGAAGAAGAAGAAAATAAAAAAAAAAAAAAAAACGTTCCGTTCTCGACTCTATCGTCCAACCCCCCACCCCAGAAGCATTTGGTTGGTTATGCCATGCAGTAAATGAGTATCATTGCAAATCTAGGGCTCGAGAAATGCTGTTCTCGCGCACTTGATACGTCGGCTCGTCTTCGTCGTCTTCGTCTTCGTCGGCGTCGGCGTCGGCGTTATCGTCGTCATCGCTGTTGCTGGACGAGATGGCTGACGACTCGTCATGCTCCAATACATACTGTGGAGTCCGCTCTACCAGGCCTTGGTAATAGGCGACAAGAACCTCGGGATTGGGTACAATTTTCCAGTCCACTCGGTAAAGAAACTCGAGTTCAAGGAGCTTCAGTTCCGCCAGTCGAACACCGCCCACCCGCGCGTACGTTGTATTGTTCCAGAACGAATCCGAGAGACCTTTGGATGCCACTGTGGCCGCTGTGATTAGGAAACGATGGACGGTGAGCGTATTGATTGTGAATTCGGGATACAGCGCGCATAGACGATCAATGTAGTATACCATGGCGAGAAGTAAAGGGGGGGTAAGTGTGGCATGTCGAGCTAAGCGGTGCAGATAATCTCGAACCGAGATCCCGGGAGCCGTTCTGACGAGATAATGGTTAAAATGCGACGCCCACACATTGTCATTGTTCCGAGATAACCGATGAAGAACAGAGGGAAAAAAAACGAAGCTTGTCATGATGGAAATACAATGCTGGAAACGGAACTCACCGAGAGTGAAAGCGGGTGAGCCCCCCACTGGATATTCGAATGGCATCGTTGGTCGCGATCAGTTCGGCCAGCATGTGGGCTATTAGTTCCACAATGTCCTCAACGGCGCAAAGCTCGTACTGCTGAGATAGCACTTTCGGCAGTGCTTGTTCCGTCCTGGCTCGCTTGGGGCCATATGTCGCAGAATGCCGGTTCTGAGAGCGGCTCGGGCCCGGGGCGGGTGGCGTGGTAATACCACTCGAGCGAGCGAGCGAGACGCGACGCTTATTCGGTGAGCGGATTTGCTGCCATGCCTGTTCAGACGGTGCTGGAATAGTGCCCAGGGTTCTCGGCTCGCTTTCTGGGCAAGCCGGGACTGAAGCGCGCAACGATGATGATTGTTGCTTCGACTTGGCATTCTCATGCTGCGAAGACGCGCCGCGTGCGCAGGTGGACGTATTCGTATTGATGGACGAGTGGCAAGGCACACCAGAAGAAGAGTTCTGGGGCGAGCTGGTCAAGGGCGGCCTCTGACGAGAAGAGGCTGTCAATGAGGGATCTGGCGGATGCAGAGACGGCGGAGACGGCGGGGTTGGATCGCGGCGGCGACAGCTGGCGGGCGAGCCATTGGCGGCACTGGCGGCAACGGCGGCACTGGCAGCCGAGCCAACGAGCACAGGAGATGTCTTCAACATGATAAAGGACAGCGCATGGTTGTTGGCATCGACGGGCCGGCCGGTTAGTCGGAGGCGAGTCGAGGCGCTCTGGATCGGCCGCGCGAAGGGGAGAAAGGCGACAAGAGCCAAGTCATTGAACCACGACCCTCGGGTGCGTCCTGGACGGGATTGCTTGCGGTCGGAACTGGCCAATCGTGTCGCAGGACGGCACACGTTGTCTGGGGTCGCAGTTTCCAATGGCGGCAGGTGAGGCGGCAGGTGAAGCGGCCGGGGAAGCGGCAGAGTAGGCAGGTGTCGGCAATTGCGTGTTGGCCGCGAGTGGTCTTTCCCGATTCTGCGTCTGTCGGGTTGGTTGCAGACGTTTGTCTGGCTCTGTGGTTGGGACGGACCGTTGTCGGTCAGTTGGCGGCTGGTGGCCGGTGGCTGGTGGCCGGTGGCCGGTCTGTTCTGGTCTGTTCTGGTCTGTTCTGGTCTGTTCTGGTCTGGTCACGTCACAGGTCACAGGTCACTGGTCACTGGTCTGCCGAGACACCAGTGACCAGACCAGACGGCACCCAGTCACCCTCCACCCACCCTCCAAAGTCCGCGCTCAAGGACTCGCCTGACCGTGGCTGAACACTCCACTGCACTGAGCACTGGCCATGGACCACGGACTGGCAGAGCTCGGTGCGGGCTCTTGGTCGGCGGCTCTTGGTCGGCGGCTCTCGGCGGCTCTCGGCGGCTTACTGCTGGCGTGGCGCGGTCACCACGGAACCATTGACAAGCAATCGTCACCTCGCCAAGCCAACATCAATGCCAGCGCTTGCTTTCCCATGTCCAAGAGAAAATGCAAGCAAGAACTGGACCTGTGCTCGGTGCGCACGGGCAACTCGAGTGGTTGAGTTGAGCACTTGTAAGCAGCAGCCAGCCAGCAGGCCGCACGCTAACCGAGCGGAACTGTTCAGAACAAATGCACAAGGCAGAAGGCACGTGCCCCGCCAAAAACAAGGCAAGCACGGCTGGCACTTGTTCCTCCCGCGCGGCTAGTCGTCATCGTATCGTGAAGACTCCACCACGTCTCTTCGCCGTCGACATCGCAATCGTTGTCGCCGCCATCGCCATCGCCTTCGCCCGCCTCTCTCGCCCCTATCGCCCCTCTCGCCCCTCTCGCCCCTGGAACCTCTGCGTCAACAGAGCGCCCGCTGCTGCATCGACTCGCTTCCGAGGCTCCCTCAGGCGCTGCAGCCATCGCACTCCTTTGCTCATTTCACCCCTCGAGCGGCCCGTCTCTCTCTGCCGTCGGCCGTGATGCCGTTGCGCCAACAGCCATAGAACACGAGCGACATCAATTGCAGCTCTCTCCGTCTTTCCATTCGACTTCATGGCTCGACCCCACAACTCGCCCATTTTAGCACAGCTACGGAATGCAAAGACTCTACGAGAGCAGGCTGCCGCCCTGCAGGCTCTCAAGAATGAGATTGTCGGCCATGTCCAAAAGAAAGATGCGTGGATCGGTCTTGGTGTCCTCGAACCTATAGTCAGAACAATCGTGTCAAATGGCTCGCCGTCCAAAGCACACGCCAAAGATGCATCGATCCAAATCTCGACGGACCCGCTCTCCGATGAGGATACTGTCAGACTTCAAGCCCTGCAGCTCGTGGCAAGCTTTGCCAATGGTATGGTCGCGCCTTTCCCGTTCAATGCCATAGCTGTGGCCTGTCGGACGCATTCATTCCCACGCTATGCTCTTCTCGAGTCCTCTTGATATATATATATATATATATATATATATATATATACAACGTTCAAAACTTGGTCTAATACTTGACTACATAGGTGGACCAGCGTTTCTGTCTCCTCTTCATGCCGCTCGCGTGGTGCCGGCCATCCTGACCAACGTTTCCCCATACACGAGCCCTCCGCAGATTGTGGTTGCTTCACTTCGAGCATTAGTAGACATATCTACTGCTACCGCCTTGACACCTCCAACGTCGCCGTTCACTGTGCAAGCTCTTGCCGATCAAATCTTTACCACGTCAACTATCGAGTCGATGAATGCATCACTGTCCATGACCTTGTCGCTATCTCCTTACCAGTTACAGGTCAGGCTCGTATCTCTTTTGATATGCCGACTTTGCCGAGACGAAAGACACCGAAATGCGCTCGTCACGGCCGGAGTGTTGGACTCTTTAGCAGTCCAATTAGCCAAATTCGCCGTGGCAGATGGTCTCGTGGTGCCTGGGGCCAAAGACCTTGCTGCTAGAGATGGCCTCAGTCAGCTTATTCCCGAGCCCGCCACCACAAGCTCAAAAATAGGTCCTCTGCTCGAAGCGCTAAGCTGCGTCATTGGCGATTCGAAATACCGAGCCAACAGGCTCGTGTACTCCCCAGTCTTTCTGGCTATATTTCCTAGTATTAGATTGGAGCCGTCCAAGAACGCCAATGGTCCATGCTCGCACGCCTTGACAGCCATGGAACTGATCCTGCCTTCCCTACCCACGCCAATCTTAAAGACGCAGTCTGCTGCCCAGTCTACCTTTTCTGCATCAGACCGAGCAGCTGACTCTCGAACTCCAAGCAGAACTACATTGTGGAACAGATCCAGTGCCTCGGGCGTAGTTCGCGACTCTTCGCGCTTCCACACTGCGGCCCACAGCACGGAAACGTCCCCAGAGGACATAGAGAGCCCTCTTATTCCCTGGCTGATTCATTTAGTGCGCTCGCTGGATGATTATGATCGATTGATGGCGGCGGCAGTCCTTGCAGCCTTGTTCAGAGCAGGCCTGGGTCGCAAGGGCGTTCGCGAAACAACCATTGGCTTGCTCGTCGTTCCAATCCTCGTCGGCATGCTTGCTAAAAACGACAGAAATGGGATGGACGTGCTGGACCCGGCGGATGCAAATCGTCTTCTCATAACGGAAAAGGGCCCGGCAGTGCTAGCCAGATTGATCATCGACAACGAATATCTTCTCAAGGCCGCCATGGACTGTGGAGCGATCAAGGTCTTGGTCAGACTCTTGAAGCGATCCTATGAGCCATTGACGGATGCGAGTCAGCCACCAAAGCCGTGGTCTCCTCACCCAGACACGGGGATGGAGATTGAGAATACATCGCCTATAGCGCGATTAGGGGGCAGCGGGTTGAATCCTCTTCTCGCCCACAGGATCGGCATGCGTGAGTCCTGTCTGAAGGCGATCGGTGCCCTGTCATCAGCCAAGGAGGAATACCGAAAGGCGCTCGTCAGCGAGGATGTGGTACCCTATGTGGTCGAAAGTCTCTCCGAGTATCCAAGGAAACCGAGGTTGTCCAAAGACAAATCAGCCGCGAACGAGCATTTGCGCAACGGGCCTTCTCCGGCCTATGGCTGCAACCCAGTGTCCGTCATCATCGCTGCGTGTCACGTCGTGAGGACTTTGGCTCGTTCCGTGAGCGTCCTGCGCACGTCCCTGGTAGATCACGCCGTGACGATGCCAGTGCTTCGGTTTTTACGCCATCCGGATGTCGAGGTCCAAATTGCCGCCACTGCCACTGTGATCAACCTGGTTGTAGAGGTCAGCCCAGTCCGTGAGGTAAGCAAGTCTCTCTATCTCGATGTGTGTGTGTGGAAAACATGGTGAAACTGACGGGCAAATGGTAAAACTTGCTTTAGCTTCTGACTGAACAAGGCATCATGGAAATCCTGTGCGAACTTGCACATTCTGATACTCGGGCATTACGTGGCAACGCTTTGTGGGCCCTCAAGCACTTTGTGGATGCCGTTGGACCAGACCTCAAGAGAGCATGCCTCGAGCGTTTGGGGCCAGACTGGCTGGTGCATTTGATTACTGATGATAGTCCCGAGGCCACCTTTTCAACCGCTGGCTTCATGGCCAAGGAGGGCGCGGACGATGACCTAGATGAAGACATGGATATGCAAGCGTCATCAGACGAGCGTCTGCGATGGCTTTATGGGCACAACGGGCAGGTTCAGCAGTTGGACGCGTCTCCGTCGTCAAGACTACGACAGATAGAAGACCGACTGACTTCCGTCCGAGACGACGAAGTGAACCCGTCCCGGAAAGCGAGGAACGACGATGCTGCCATACAGGAGCAGGGCTTGGACTTTATCAGGAATTTCATCGGACGTGCGGAACCCGGCATCTCGTCCGAAGTGCCGTGCGAGACGACGGAGATGATTGACCACTTGTTCAGCGAGATTGGACAGGACAGGCTGTTTGAGATACTGTCGTCCAAACTCCGCACGAGGGTGCTGCATCCCTTCTCGCGGCGGGACCGGGCCGCTGGCAACCGAGAAACGCGGCTCCTTCATCCGCCGGCCAAGATTGTTGTGGCTGTGATATGCATCTTGGTCCACATGGCGGCAAGCATCCAGCGACATCGACAGCTCGTCATTGCGCAGTCTGAGCTTCTCAAGCTATTGGTCATGCAGGCCAACAGCCGAGACCGCGGCGTACGATCGGCACTGTGCCACCTCGTCATCAACCTCACGTGGCAGGATGATGAGAATGAAGCGCCGGCCTGCTCGCAGAGAGCCCACGAGCTAAAACGACTAGGTTTTCATGCCAAGATGGATCATTTAAAGCAGCAGGACAGAGACCTGGACGTGCGAGAGCGTGCCAAGACGGCCGCGTGGCAAATTGAGCAGTATTGAGCTGCAAGCAAGCAAGCAAGCAAGAACGGGAGCATGAATCAGGTTGTTGTTTTTTGTGAGGGGGGGCTTTTATATTTTCTTTTTCGTTTTGTGCATTTTACTTTTTCGGTTTTTTTTTTACACTTTTTCTTTTTTTGTCTGTTTTCTTTTTACCTCAAAGTGGGAATTGAGCCAAGATTGCAATTCGAGCCAAAACTGGAGACCCAAGTAGCGGGAATACATCTTTCTTCGTTTTTTTGTTTTTTTTTTTTTCTTTCTTGAATCACGCCACTCATCCTCTTCTTTCCTCTCTTTGCTGCCATGAATCCATGATTGTATACCCTCCCCTGGACGATTACAATCACCATGACTAGCACACAGAGGGCACGTTTGCATCGTCATGTGTACATGTGTACATGTGTACATGTGTATACATGTATGGGTCTTCCATGCGTACATATATATGCACATATGTATATATGCATGTATGCATGTATGCACGTTGTCAAGAAATTGTTCTCAACCCTTGGATGACAGTCACTTGGAATGTAAAAAAGGAAAGGGAAAAAAAAAGAAAAAAAAACACCCTCATGCCATCCAAGTCGACCACCCATGTGCGTGCATGCGTGCGTCTTGTCTCATCTAACCTCCCCATTCCCCACGAGTAAAACATGCGCATTCTGACAAGTACTATATATGTATGTATGTACAAAGCGCCCACCGCGAAAAGCGCATCTCCGTCTCCGCCTCCAGGCAGCCCAATGTCTCGAGGAGCACGAGCGTCGAAACCCCTCACGGCTTGGTCTTTGCACGAGGCCGAACAAAGGTCATGCAAGGGGGACGTACCCGGGACGCATGTGTCATGTTTTGGCGATGGGGAATGACTTATCTGGTGGACGCCAAGAATAGAAGCGCGAGAGAGTGTGTGTGCGTGTGTGTGTTAAGCGACGAGGGGATGATTGGTCTTGGACGCCGGTCGTGATTCTATTGCCTTGTTTCACAGGGTCGGGTTTGATGTTGTTTCTTTTCGTCTTTTACTTTCTCTCTCTTTTTTTTTTTTTTTTTTTTTTTTCATTTCCCTTATTCTTTCTTCTCCCCCCCCTTCTCATTTCTTTTTTCCTCCCTTTTCTTCCCGCAGAGGACTACGACGATGCAATCTCGGCCACGCTCCCGCCGCAGAAACCCCGTTTCAGCAGCATCCCTCCCCAGACGAAGAGCATGGCGATACCGGCAGACGCACATGCGGACCCGAGCAACTCGCCGCCGGAGGAAACCAACCCCCCCCCCCCCTTCCTATCCACGGCAAGGCGCGTCGCCATGTGTCCGCGCAGCCTTGTCAGTGCCGGAATGCAACGAGGTCGGGCCAGTGCGCGTTGAGTCAGGCGGCGTTTTCGGGCCGTCCATCTGCAGGGCTTGCGTCTTTCGATCCCTTGCAGGGAAATCAGAGACAAGTGGCTGGGTTGGCGTCTTGGCTGTGAAGGGGAGATGGATGGGAAGCAGGAGCTTGGGACGGTTGGCTGTAGAAAAAAAAAAGACGTCTCCGCTTAGTGCCCATTTCCTCTGCACAATGTCATCCGGAGAACGAGTAAAAGAAGAGAAGAGAAATTAAAATGAAAAAGAAAAGAAAAAGAAGAAGAAGCGAAGAAAACAGGTCCAGCACGCCCATCAACACCGACAACCAACACCCCCCCCCCCCGGCCTCAGACCACAAGCGCCCCTCACCTTTTCTCATCGGCCACGACGTCCACTCTCTTCTTTTCTTTTCTTTTTTCATTTTTTTTTTCTTTTTCTTCCAGGTCGGGGGCGTCCCCCGGCTACGGAACCAACCTATCTGCATGCAGGGCAAAAACGTGTCTTTTACGAAACCAAAAAGAAGGGATAAAAAAAAATAAAAAAAAAGAAGGGGAAAAGAAGGGGAAAAGAGCCCGTAGCCGTGGCCGTGGCGGTTTGTGTCGCGCATGGAGCGTGCGTTTCTCCGCAAAACGTGGATGCGTGCGACGGAACGTGGACTAGGTGGTTTTTTTTTCTCTCTGTTTCTCTATAGTGTTTTTTTTTGTTTCATCAGCGTGTTTGGGTGCTTTTGTCGAGATTCGCCGGCCGCTCGCAGGATGCGGCCCCCCCTCCCTCCCGCCACCCCGGCTCGAAACACTCGGTCGGTTTGCTTGCTCGTGTCGTGGATGAGCGCTTTGCCGGTCTGGGTTTCGGGGTCGACGTGTCGTCACGGACAGTCCCAGCATTGTCACCACATGGCCGGGCACGGGCGGGAGAAAAGAAGGAGCAGAGACGGCCGTGTAGATGTTTCCAGGGCCGGTCGGGTCCGGACTGGTCTTTCCCGACAGGGACGACTTACCCTGTAGGTCGTGACATCGACAGACGCCAACGTACCCCGTAGCTTGGTGAGATGGTCAGGTCGGCCGGGCCGGTCGCGCGTCGGCTTCGGCTACGCGGCGAGGGACGTGGCGTTTGGGTGCAGACGGTTCCTCAAGACGTCTCTTCCTGTCGCTCGTCGAGGGACCGGCGTCCTGCTCGCCCACTGTGGACGTGGACGTGTGCGCCGCGAGGGCTGCGTGAAGCCGCCGTGCCATGTACGAGGTGGTCAAGCTGGTGGTGACGAGACGGCATCATCGGCCGGCCGCAAGAACGGACGGGTGCAACCCCGGTGTGAGCGACTTCTTTTTTACTTTTCTCCTTGGCCTTTTTCCTTCTTCCTTTTTCCTTTGCCTTTTTCTTTTTCTTTATCCTCTTGGCCCCTTGCTCTTCTCCTTCCTCATTCGCCACAGCTCTTTTGCGCATTCATCATTAGTCCGCCACGTCTTCTCCTTTTCCGACGAGGCCTCAATAGTCCTGCGTCGAAAAGTGTTGCGCCACGAATGCCACGTTTCAAATCACGAGGTGGCAAGGAAGGAAAAAGAAAGAAGAAAACAGAAGATGAAGAAAGAGCAGGAGAAAAGGAAAAGAAAAGAAAGCGGAAAGGAAAAAAAAAAGAAAGAAAAAGAAAAAGAAAAAAAAGGAAAGGAAAAAAGTAATACGAAAAAACACAACAACCAAAAATGACCAAAAACCTTTCCCCAAGTCGTGTTTGTTTCTCCCCCTTTTCCTCCTGGAGGGGAAAACGCTCGCGGAAAAAGGCATTCAGTCTTCGACAGCCAACAAGGCGACCAATGTCTGCCGTCATTCCCTTCCTGTCCAGAATACAACCATTCCGTGCCACCCAAAAAAAAAAAAAAATGAGTGGAATGGGTTGTCCCCCCCCCCCCCCCTTCCCCTTCTTCCCCCCCTCTCCAGATCGGTTTCAATCAATGCCGAATACCAAGGACGACAGTTCCTGCAATGCGAGAAAGGGTTGCGTGATTGGGGGCCGGGGGAATCCGCTGCTCTGCTGCCTTGCAACATTTCGGCCAGGGATCAATGATGCTTTCCTCCGTAAAAAATGGCCATTAACCCCCGAGGGACGGAGGAGGCCGTGGCACCAGACCCAGCCGCGTCAATCCAACCCAGTCCCTCGTTAATCGTCCGACCATGGGGGCAAGGATGAGCGGCCTGCTTTTGTCCCCAAGTTGCTGGGACGCCTGCCCACCAGCGGCAGACTCGACAGGGTGTGGATGCGAATGTGGTCAAGATGTGCATGCATACCGATCCACGTGTGTACGCACAGTGAGTAATGTACAGCGAATACATACATTGCATGTAAAGTACTTGACCTACCTGGGTATGCGCAGCCAAGACAAGAGTGAGCGAGCACCGTGCAGCGAACATGATTCAACGCCTTGCCCACTTACCGAGGATGGTCATTTGTGCAAGGTGGTTTGTTATTTTTTACATTTTATTTTTTATGTTTATTTTCCTTTCTCATTTTGCATTTTGCATTTTACTTTTTACTTTTTACTTTTTCCTCCTCTCCTTGTTCTCGTCTTTCTTTCTTTGCTTCTTCTTGGTTTCTTTTCTTCCCCTTCCGTCAGGTAGATTATCGTGGTGGCTTGCCCGGAAAGTGTCCGACAGAAGACGTAGCTATGTGCCAGGCCAACCGCAGACTGGACGGACATGTCTCAGCGAAGTGGGTGTGCATCGCCTAAGCTGCAAAGAGAGGAGGACGCTGGGACGGAAGGAAGGACGACCGACGACATCGACGGACGACCGACGACGTTGACGGCAAGAGGGAAGGATCGACCCGCCCGGGGGCCGCCGGCGAAGCGCCAGCCAGTCACCAGGAAACATCAGGCCACGCCAAACGAGAACCATGATCCCTGCCGGACAGACCCTGGCAGGCTTTTGTGCGTCGAGGACGCAGAACGAGCACAAGGTGAGGGTTGATCCATGTTGGAGTGCAGATCTGCAGCCACGATATCCGGGTGGAGCACAGGACATTTTGCGGCACTGATGAAGGAAGGGGGGGGGGGGGCAA
>SRPY01000321.1:0-34755 GCA_018360145.1 Claviceps africana | reverse complement strand
AACACGGCCCCGGCGCCCAAAGTCGTCAAGGGGAGGGGAAAGGAGGAGAAATCCATGCCCCGCTGCCGTCATGCTGAAGCAGCGGGTGCAGTCTTTGCGGATGAATCTCATTCGTTAAACTGCTGGCTTTTCGATAAACTCCAACCAACACTGGGACGCCAGAGATGGGGGGGGGTAAATTGACGATGCGAGGCGCTCGCTCTCGTCGTAACGACATTCACATGGCATAACTTCGAAAATGATGAGAAGACAGCAACGTTTTTTGTTATTTTTTTTTAAAAAAGAAAATTGATGCCAGACTCGGCGGAAATGCATCATTGCACATATTTGAGAGCCGTGAGAAGGAATGAAAATAAAATAAAAATAAAAATAAAACACAAAACACAAAACACAAAACACAAAACACAATGAAACATAGTAAATATAGTAAAACATAGTAAAACATAATAAAAAAAGTGTTTCTGACCCATACTCCTTGATTCGCGACGGCAACGTCAACGGAGGGGCTCTCTCTAACGCTAATGCTACGCTGTCCTATTGGTCAAACAAAAATATGCAAATCTATGCAACAAGTCCTGCATACGCCCCCCTCGCTTCCCACACGACTCATTCTCGCCGGGAAATGGCAAGAGATCTTTCTTCTCCATCTAATGGCGCGCGGTTCCAGTTCCCCGCGGAAGCTTTCCTCTTCATAGAAATATATATGTACAATCGAAATATTAAAAAAAAAAAAAGATATAATCGTCATCTCGAGCCCAGCCGGGGCGTACGCAGCAGAGGCTGTCTTGGAAATCCCACTTACCATCAGACCGCGTACGCCATACTACCACGTAAAACTCTCCTCGATAAAGTCAATCACCGTCTCCCCTTGTACGCCCCGTACTGCACCGCGCACATCGTCCGCAAGGCCGCCAGGCCCACAGACGGTGACCGCCATGGCGCCAGTCTGTTCTTGCACCTCCTTCATCAGTAGAAGAGGTATGTTGGGCCGACCCGGGAACATCTTAACTGTCGAGCTGGAGCTGACAATATCGCGAGGGTTCAGTGGTCTGGTGACAAACACCTGGATGCGGAGAACATCGATGCGGTTCGGGATTCGCAGAATGGCGTCCATGTACGGCCGAACCCATTCGAGAGACTCGTACGATCGAATGATCCACACCAACGTTATTCGTCGGGTGGCGACGGTGCCGTTGTTGTATCCTTCCAGGTGATGTCTGAGGTACGAGATCTGATGCGTGATGCCCGTCGATCCAGCAAAAAGCACCAAGTGGCCGTATGAGTCAAGATTGTGGTGACCGGCATAAGGCCCCTCCATCGCGGCTCGGAGACGAATACCGCGCGACGACTGGCTGGCTTGGTTATACAATCTTCTGGTGAAGCCGGTGTGTGCTCCGATGACAAATCCCACCGATGTTGTCGCGTGCGCCTTGTCCAAACCACCGTGCAACGGGTCCTTTTCCGACGTGGGAAGCGAGTGATCGGTGGAATGTTCGACCCATGCGATGGAGAAAGGATGATTCTCCCAGGCAGTAATACCCGAGAACCGCAAATAGGCGTGTGTGCCGGGACGAATCTTCATATATCGTGGCAGGTTGAGCGTGACGCGCGTGACCTCGCCCGGCATGGCTTCGCAAAAGGCGTCGGTGAATCCCTTCTTGGACCAGTTCGTATGCGTCAGTCGGAGGATTCGAGCGAAGCGATCGGCGAACCACAGCGCCATGATTGCCATGATCCACGACAGCTGTGGGAGGCCGCCAGGCATCTCCGAGGACGCACAGTGAACCCAAGTGCAGACAAAGATGATGAGGGCCAGGATAATGTGGGCGTTGAGAAACGTCTCGTAGAAAGCATGACGGAACGGCGACACCGACAGGAACAACAAGAAGGTCAAGGCCAAGACGCCCACCAAGCCGGATCCAAGAAAGGAGCTTACAACAAGGGATTGGCCTACACCGTCCCAGCCCTTGCTCGCAACTGCCGGTATGAGCCACGACAAGGTGTGCAGGAGCGACTCAATGACCACCATGCGACCAATCCAACGATGCAAGAGATTATACGTATCGAAGCTGATGTGGAGTAGCGCTATGAGAGGGTTGTTGCGGCCTGCAAAAATAATCAGTGGCACCATGTTGACCAACGCCAGGGTTCCCGAACGACCGCGGATTTCGGCGCATAGGGCGTACTTGTTGATGGCCGACCATTTGAGAACAAACATGTAGGCGATGTTGCTGCCGACGTAGATGCAGATGATCATCATGTGTAGTCGGGAGGGCAGCGTGCCCACGTTGACGGCCGAAGAAAGTCTGAATTCGCGGTTGTGTCGTTTACGCCAGAGGGGGGCGTAGATGATGTGCTTCTTCAATGCAGGCATCCAGCTCCATTGCGCTACTTTCCAGTATCCTTGCTTTTCTCTCGGCACCGACATGGCTGACACTTGCCGCAATTTGGCCCAAAAGATTTCCATCACCCTTATGAACAGCACCAGCAAGCCGGCGGCACCCAAAGTCCACCAGAGGGCATCGCGGAAGAGCAGGTTCATGGGCTGATTTACACCATTTAGCGCCGTGATAAAGGGATCGATTGTTGAGCTGGGCTGTACCTCTAGAGATGCATTGGATGCTCTCTCTTCGATGGTCCTTGACGGATCCATCTTGGGATGTGCTTCAAGTGCGGCGGGCCAGCGCCACACGGGACGGTATCGGTCAGGGAGGGGGGGAGGGGTTGGCCGATGTTACAAAAAGTACAAAAAGATCAAAATGGTGCAAAGATTGTGGTGCGAATAGGGAGGGTGAAAGAGTCGTGAAGAGGACAAGAAAGCGTGAGCCTGCTCGCGTGTGCGTGGTTCGTGGTTCGTGGTTTGTTGGTGTTTTTTTTTTTTGTTTTGCGTGCGTGGGAGCAAGAGAGGAAGGCCCAGAGAGTGAAGAGGCCAAGGCAACGTTTTCAATGCACCGACACGCCCAGTCGCATCATGCGCGCACGCAGCAGGGCTTGATTGGCAGTGATATGCAAGATTGGTGCAACGACTCGCATGAATACCACGGCGAGAAAGGGGAGGCGCAGGGGAGACAGAGGATCCAGAATTTCCGGGTCCGGTGTTTGAAGTAGTGCAGTGATTGCGAATGGGAGACGTGTGCTATGTGGAGCCGAAAGGGAAAGAGCAATGCAGAGAGAGGGAAGGCGCGAGCAGAACCAGTGTCCCCGTCAACGACAACGTGGATGCTGAGCAGCGCGGAGACGGCACGAGGACAACGCTGCGGGGGGAATGGGATGGGATGGGATGATGGAATGGGATGCCAGAGGAAACAAGTGCTTGCGCGGTCCGGTAGTCGTGCAGTGCTATGTTATCCGGTGGTTTCTGTGGTTTCCGTGCTTCTGTGGCGGCCTTGGTGGTGCGCCGGTCCCCCAAGCTCAAGGCTTGTCTCCGACACGCGCTGAAGGTTTTTTTGCGGGTTCGCCCCTGGACTCCTGCGTTTTAGCGCGGGGGGCGGCGGGCCAGTCAGCTTCGACAGGACAAAGGAGGCAAAACGGTCCAGGAGAAATGCAGTTTCAGCGCGCGCAACGAGCTGGCTGGCGGTGGAATGTGAGAGGGTGCACGCCGACGGATGGCGGTGCAGCAGGCGGGGGGAACGCGGCAGGCGTCGCCGAATTCAATATCTGTATGATGATGTAATGTGCCTGGTCTGCCTCCGTGTCTGTGTCTGTGTTTGAGTTGTGTTTGTGTTTGTGTTTGTGTTTGTGTCTGGCGTCTCTGTGTCTCGAGTGTCTTGTGTATCTTGTGTGTCTTGTGTGTCGGGCGTGTTTCGACGATGCAACTGTGTCCAATCGCGCCAGGCAATCGGAGCAGGCGGCAGCAAAAGGGATTCCGGATTGCACGCTTCAGAGAAAAACGGTCAAGAAGGAGAAGAGAGGAAGAGGGAGTAAGGAGGAGGAGCAAGACTTGCTGCCCAAGGCCGTTGTTTGATGGGTCGGGTGCCGTGGTTTTTCTCTCGAAAAGAGACGTCGTGACGTTGGCGACGAGAAGTGATTCCGAGAGGGTGTAGCAAGTCAGACTGAACACCAACGCGGCACCGATTCAGAGCGAAGTGAGTGGGCGATGGATGGACAATATGCAGAGGCTAGGAGCCGTGATGATGAACAATGACGAAGTGGCAATTGAGAGAGGAGTGGCCGATGGGTCCGCACGCTTCTCGCGTGGCCGGGTCGGGTGAAGAATGTCAAAGCAATGTCGATGAGGACGTGCGAAATGTGCGAGATATCTGCTAATGGACAGAAGAATGGGACAAAAGGATGGGACAGAAGGCTGGTGATGGGGAATCGGTATGGCCGGGGCAAGCGACGAGGTAAAGACTCTGGCGGCGAGGCGACGAGACAGGAGGCAGGCTTGGCAGACAGGCACATGCAGAGACGGGCCAGGCTGTGGCCAGGAGAGGAGTCTTGGACACGGGCGGCAGAGGCGGGCGGGAGAGACAGAGGAGGACAGAGGAGGACAGAGGAGGACAGAGGAGGACAGAGGAAACAGCGGGACCAGACAGGCCTCGGCGGCAGCAAACCAGGCCTCGGAGCGCCCACGGGCAAGGACGGCAGCACAGCAGAGAGAGCACAAATTGCAGAATTTCAAAACACGACCAGGCAGGCACAGGCATGGTGGCCGACGGACGAGGTTGGCCCACCGATTCTTATTTGTTTGCCGGCCACATACTGACGCCAGGCTCCAGGCTCCCAGCCGTCCCATGTCGCGCCTCGCGCCTCAAACCTTGGACCTCGAACCTTGAACCTTGAACCTCGAACCTCGAACCTCGCATCTCCACGCTCGACCCCCGACGCCTCGGCGTGAGCACCTCTGGTCCACCTCGACCGCCCCGCGTCCAACACGTCGAACAAACATCGAAACATCAACGACGCGAGTGCGCGTGCTCCCCACGCCAACGGCCATATCATCTCGCTGCTATGAGCCTCGGAGACTTCTGCGCCAGCGTCCGTGCCCCGGCGCGCGCAGCACCGGCCATGCAATGGCGAACAAGGGTGGAATTGGGATGGACGCCCTGCCCCAAATGGAGCGATTCCGGTCTGCATTGTGCTTGGTCTGTTCAAGGCGGCTGGGCCATGGACCCCCTGCAGTCGTTCGTTTTGTGCTCGTCGTGCCTCAGCCAAGGAGACGCGCAGGGAGAAGCCTTGTTGTGCATTTCTGCCCTCTTCGCCTTCCCTCCGATGCCCGCCAGTCTGGTTAGTTAACGTTGTAAATATGCACATGTGCATTGTACATGCAATGCGCATGCACGCGCGCATGCATGCATGCAGAGACAAGCCACGATTTCAGACACTGCCTATGCCAGTCGTAAAGCTGCTCCTGACTGGCTGCCCACCGCCTGCCGCCTGCCGCCTGCCGCCTGCCGCCCGCCACAAAACCTTCTCCCCTCCCCCCTCCACCCCCCCGGGCTCCTGAAACAGCCACGGCCCCTCCTCCAACTTTTCATCTGGCCACTTGGTTCGCCGGTTGCGCGCCCAGGGCTGTCCAGACGCAAGGGGTCCCTACGGCGCTTGCGGAATGCCCATCTCACCGGTAGGCCGTCAAAAGGCCAGCGAAATCCGTCATAGATCCTTCCAGACGTCGCCGTGGCGGGCGGGTGGCTGCGCGCTGGCTGGTGGGCGCACACGCCACACGCATGCAAGGGGCGCGGCCCACCCACTTTCCACGGCCGTCTTTTTGCACAACGGACGGCCTTGGTTTCCTGGGGCTTGGTTGGTCCTCGGCTCTTTGTTCCGTTTCACAACCAGCCGACGCGTCTCGCCTCACCACCTCACCCACCTCATCACCTCACCAGCCGCACCAGCCGCACCAGCCTCACCAGCCTCACCAGCCTCACCAGCCTCATGCTGGCTTGCGTTTTGTCGTCATCAGCATCAACGGCGGCATCATCAACGTCGTCTTCTCGTCGAACGAACAAGCACGGCAGCTATGCATCCCATCCCATCCCATCCCATCCCATCCCATCCCATCCCATCCCATCCCATCCCATCCCATCCCATCCCATCCCTATTCTCATTCTATGCCATCCCCTTCATCCCATTGCATCCTACCCCATGCTGCGCACCACTTTCGACTCCAACCCGCACCTCTCATCATATGATGCGCATTCATAGGCTGCTATGGTCCGTCACAGCCACCGAAAGCCATGTGGAAGATGTTCCTCTTGTATCCACTCCATTTACTTTGCACTGTCTGGACTCACATGGATCATTCCTGCGAGGACAAAGGCATTTTGAACAAGCAAGCTCTCTTCCACGGCGGCGATTGACTTCTCAAGTTGATGCCTCCCAAAGTCCCGGACTGGCTCTGAATCGCGGCCTTGACAACCCAGACAGTTTGAACGCGCGTTGCCTTGGCTGCATGGAAAGAAAAACCCATTACGCCGAGGACACGTTGGTTGGATTTGACCTTTTATCGGGAAAGCGTCCTCTTTTGGCTAGCCTCCGTATTCGACAAACGCCAATATGGCCAAAATTGGATGTGGAGCCCAGAAAACGGCGCTTTGGTCCTGCTGGCAAATGGCCATTGACCCGCCGACTGGGCAGTTACCGGTACCTACCTGGTAATTCATCTCCTCCAAGTACTGCGTAGGAAGTAGTAGAAGGTGACGACACATGGTGTGGTCTTACCGGCTCTAGGTACTACCCCTGCAGGTACCGATACGGCGAGCTTCTGCCTAGACGCTACATGGCACGTACCCTCAACGAACTTAACTTGGGGACCGATAAAAGAGGCCCGCTTGCTCCGGGTCCCACATGGCATGTGTCCGACGGAGCGAATACGCAGTCACACGCCGTAGCAAGGCCAAACCACATGATTGTGGGTACTTGAGTAGCTTTGCCCCCAAATAAAGTGTACAGGTACAATTCGCATCGCACGAAGCTGCCACGGACTTTACCACCGATGTGAAACTCGGGCAAAATCTCGGGGGGGAAGGTAAAGAGAAGGAGAAACGGAAAAAGGAAAAAGGCCGAAAGAGCCGCTTGAAACCATGGAAAGATGGTAGTCCATTGGATGACAAACTGCCATGTTGCTGGTTTTGTCACGGCGGTCCGTTGAATTGGAATTGGGAAGGGGAGAGGAGACAGAGGAGAAGATCAACAGATTGCAATGGTCCAGTAGTAGCATACAAAAAGACAAGGATGCCGTAGCGATTTTTGTCTTTCTTGATATCCCGCATGTTGCTGGCTAAGTCCTTGCCACATGGATACTTGTACAGCCACACTGAGGCTTTGCAGATCATTCATCATGCCTTCCGGCATCCCTTCTGGCCTGAGGCATCCAAGGAAGCGCGGGACCCACCCCCACGGGCTTTGGTGAATGTCGCCCGAAATGCCGCCGGGAGATTTCCAAGGCGGCGCCAAAACGAAACGAAACCAAAAACCACCACCGAGTCCAATCGTTTGTAACAAATCGTCGGCCCGCCCAGTGGGTTTTCACGACAAGATGGGTGCCAACACGTCCAAGCAAGATTCCAACGGCCAATACCAATGGAAGGCGTGAGTTCCCTCTGAGATAAGCCCAATTCCATTTGCTTCGACGCATCTATTCCCACTTGGCAAGGAAACATGACATGGGCACAAACGTTCCATCTGTCTCCCTCAAACGGACGAACTCTTTTTTTTTTTTGGAGTCTCCTTTTCTTTTAACATATAAAACAGCTCAGGTCCTCCAAGCGTGTCTCTCGAAGTCGTCGACTCGTTACGATCTAGTCCCGAGGTGCGGCCTATCCGTTTTCTTCTCCCAGCGCGTCTCTAGTCCCATTCCCCCGTTGTATAAAATACCTTTACTCCGAGAGGTTCCCTCAAGACGTACACACACAAGAGCATCAAATAGAAAGGGGGCAAAAGAAAGGAAAGGAAAGAAAGAAAAGAGCTGGGACGTTCAACTAAAACAAGACCCCTCGCATTCATATCCACAGACCGATGCCTCCCGCGCCAAGTTGATCGAGCAGCACATCCAAGCCCGCGTAGCCGAAGAGCTCAAGAAGCTGCAGAAGAAGGAATCAGAGGCCCTCGCCATGGCCCACGACAAGATGGCTGCCTCGCACGGGACCGACAACGACAACGGAGACAAGGGCGCCACGACGAGCTTCTCGCTCGGCAAGGACGTGGACGACCTGCGTCGCAAGCTCGAGCAGAGGAAGAACATCCGCGAGCTGCCCGAGGAGGTGGACAGGGCCCGCAGCGAGGTGATTCGGTGTCTGAGAGAGAACGACAGGCGGCCGCTGGACTGCTGGCAGGAGGTGGAGAGCTTCAAGGCCGAGGTGAAGAAGCTGGAGAAGAGCTGGGTCGACAAGGTCACATCGTGAAGGGGGAAGAAATCCCTGAAAGAGGAAAACCACCTCGTCATGGATGATACAATCCACGAAAAAAAGCCACGGCTAGGTCCAGGAGGAGGGGGGAAGACCGGCCGTCATGCGGACGGGTGTACGAGGGACGGGGGAGGAAAAAGGTAATCGCGCAAACGAGTCAAGTGGGAAACAGGAGGACAGGACGGCAGGACGGCAGGACGGCAGGATTTTGAGCACTTTTCCATGTGCTGCCCTTTCCCGCCACGGGAAACGAACGAGGTCGGGCCGTCCCAGATGCGGACAAGGACAAGAAAAGCCGAGTCTCATAATATGTATTATTATCGCGCGGGTGCATTGGACTCGAAGCGGCATGATGGAAGAAAAAAAATAACGGCCTCCAACATACGAGTGATTCCCGTTCCTTTGCCGACACCCCATAGTGAAACCCTATTTTGCCACGCTCTTGAAACACACAGCGTCACGACGCCTGCGTTTCCCCTGGGGCGGCCGTCAGCGTCATTGCCGCGGAAGGATGACGCCGCATGTGCGGGTTGAATTGATCATGCTACACGACGTGGCATGTCGTGGAGACGGCGTTTTGCGCGACAGATGCAGGAGTGATGTTGGAGACGTGAGGAGTTTTGCGCGCTCTTGGCCATCCTGCAGGAGCAGATTGTGTATACGTCGGTGTCACGACATGTATCTGTGTATACTATAGTCGGCGACGCGTGTCATAATACCATGTATTTGTGCGTAGTATGTTCATGTTACGTGGAAGCTCATCCGATTCACGGCTTTTTTTTTTTTTTGGTACCCGTATGAATGCCCTCGCTCGAGTATCCGGCGGTCGGTTTTGGTCAACTGCTCTGTTCTGTGGATGGAGCAATCCGGACGGGGGAAGGATAATACAAAGGGTTTGCGTCGTCAATCGACCCAACGCTATACCAAGCCCCTCGGTGGATGTGCGGAAGAAAAGGCGAATCCATCATGTTTTTATTTAGTAGGGGCAGGGAGAAAAGCGCAGAGAACACACCCCGCTCATCCATCAAGGTGAAATGGTCCCTCGTCCTCGTCCTCGTCCTCAGCCCTCTTCCACGACGCCCTCCCCGCCTCCAAAGCCTCCCTCCGTCGGAGGCCCTCCTCCCTCATCCTCTCCCGCCTCACGGCCCCATCCTCCCAGTGCTTTCCGTCCGGCCTGATGCTCCCCCTCGGCGCCACGACCGCGGCGGCGAAACCCCCGCGGAATCTCGCTATGCGCTTCGCATTCTCGGCGAAGCGCTCCCGCGCAACGCCCATGAGCGTCCGGAGATACGGCCCCGTGACGAGCGGATGCCGCGTCCCGTTGGCCTCGTACCCGATGAGGGACTCGAAGCTCAGGCCCATGGAGCGGATGGCCACCAGGGGGGTCGTGGAGGAGTCGGGCTGCGGGGTGATGTTGAGGGCGCCGGATTCGCGGAAGCCGGCCTGGAGGGCTGCCTGGAGGAGAGCTTGTGCGTGGAGGGGTGATGCGGTAAGGATGTGAAGAATCTGGGGTTGGGAAGACGGGATTAGTCTGTCTGATGAGTTCAAGATCCTGCTCTTTTTATATTTGTTTTTTTTTCCTTGTCTTTTTTGTGTTTGTTTGCGTCTTCTTGCGTGATTGACGGGGTGTCCCTGGGTGGTGGGACGTGACATGTCAAGGAAACAATCCAGAGCAACAGGATACACAGAAAACCAAAAGACAAGGCCAAAGAACAAAGGGATGAAAAGGGAAGTTAAAAAAAGGGAAGTTAAAAAAAGGGAAGAAAAAAAGGGGAAGAAAAAGGAATAACAACCCACCATAGGCTCAAACTTGAAATGAATCAACCGCTTCCCCTCCATCCCTCCGCCTCCGCCATCGCCATCGCCATCGCCATCGCCCTCCCCGCCAAACGCCAACCTCGCCATCCACTCTTCCCCCTCAACCACATCGTGAGAAACAAACAGCCACGTCCCGCCCGCGCCCTTGCCACCCACACGTGCGACCTGCGACCGCGAGCCGCCCCCCTCGGCACGCGCCCGCTCATCATCGCCATCGCCATCCCCGGTCCTCTCCCCGGCTGCCTTCCTGCCTTCCAAAAAGACGCTCACCCGCCCCGCGCAGCTGCTCGTCGTGACGAAACCCTCCGCGGCGTTGATCTCGTCAATCAGCTCCCGGATGCCCGCGTCAATGGTGCCCTTGGGGGAGGCGTCTGTGTATTCGGCTTCGGGGACCGCGAGCTGGTCTAGGATCTTGGTCTTTTTGGCGGCGAAGCCTGCTGAGGGCTTGGGGAACGGATCCCTATGGTGATGCATTTTTCTTCCCCCGAGAGTGGAGGTAGGACTTGTTGTTCATGTCTTTGTCCCGAGACTTTGCCAAATTTGGGGTTTTTAGAAATTAATTTTTTTTAAAAAGGGATTAAAAAAGGAGGGGAAGAGGGGGGGGAAGAGAGAGAGAGAGAAAGAAAACCAATCAGGTTGTCAAGTGCCGTTACGAATGAAAAGCCGACAACCGCTCCTGAGCAAGTTCAGAAATCAGCATATCATGCGCGACGACAATGTCACGAGATGATTTCACCACGACAGTCGCAAAGTCGTCCTGACAAAGAGCCGAAAGCGGGATACCCTAGCCATGTTTGTCACTACATCTCCATACAAAAAAAAGTCATGAAAATATCTCGAAACTCTGTAAAAGCCTGTTCGTGAGGGTTTTAAAATACTATGCCAGCCAGAGCTGCATAAATTCCTATAGCAGGAAGAATATTAAGCCATTTTCTTCAGTTGTAGTGATAAAGTTTATGGACCATAAAAAGTGCCTGCAAACATAGTACGCAGACTACTGACAAAGGTCACTACTGTCAGCAAAACAAGAGATCCTAAATAGCAGAGCCGTCCGGAGAAATTATGCTTAGCATAAGTCAGACTATCAAGGTGGGGCGGCCGGGCGAATAGCGAAACTCGATGGGGACGCACGTCAATTCACGCAATTTTTTTTTTTTTGCAAATAGCACAACCCTGGAATGATTGCAAAATCGTGACTTTGCAGGGGTAATTAGACTAAACACGCGCGGCTTCGGAAATTGCGACATGATGGTTAGGAATCTGAGGGTACGTCATTTGCCGCGTTATTTATAGAGTGAATAGGGTATTTGCAGATAGTGGTCTGTCTTTGTAGCATTATGCAGATCCCCCGGCTATCATTGCTTCGTCAGGTCACTCGCCGGCGGCCGCGAAAGAAGATGGTCTTTTAGCCTCCTTGCAACCATGAGGGCAGAGACATGACATAAGAAAGGTAACGCAAATGCTGTCTCGTATTTACCCCTCATTTACGCCAAGATCATGTCAAGAGCTGCCCTGCCGGTTCTTGGAGACATGTGTAGATGTATCGCGAGTCTGCAATTTCGGTGGGTAAAAAACAAAAAAAAAAAAAGATTGTGAATCGTTATTGCACTAACTACCCGAGCTTATGGTCATAGCTTTTGCTACAGGATCTTCATGCTGTTGTGTCAACTTAATTGTAGCTGGCTGCCTGCACACTAGGCAACTACCTAAGATCTAGCAAGGTAGGTGTCTAGTAGTAGGCAAGTGACAAATCACAAACGCGCCCACATTTACGAGGAGATACCGATGACACCTGTTGTGCGGGGTTAGATGGAGCGCGACTACAGGAAAAAAAAATGAGGCTTGGGAGATGGCATACCACAGGCAGGTCGAGGCCCGGCATTGCCAGTCTTGAGAGACTCCTCATTACCGCCCTTGCCGAGATCATCGGTGCCGGCATGGACAACGACGGTACGCTGTGGTGTTGTTAGTACATGATCCGAATCGTTTCATCGGGGCTAACGTATAACTCGTAACCCGGGATCAACGTACTCCAATGACACTGTGAGGCCCGATGAGCTTGACATGCTGGTCCGTTATGGAGCCCTTGGCGTTGCCCTGGCCGTCCGTCTCGAGGTTTCCAAGGTCACCGACGTGTCTGTTCTCATCGGACGGCGCACCGTGGGTCTTGCCATGTGGGTTGACTGTTGATTAAAAGACCGTCAGCCATGCCTTCTCAAATGGGCAGACGACAAGTATTCGTGGGGCTCGAATGGAGATTGGCCTCGTGCAGATGGGTATGTACGAACAGTGCGGGCCGGCAGAAGTGCAGCCGTTTGTGTTGTCACCAAAGGTGTGGATGTGGAAACCACGTTTCGCATTGGCATCGTTGCCAGTGATATCCCAGGTGATGGTAGTGGGAGCGGACTCGGACTCCTGCTCGAAGATGACAGTGCCGCCAACCTTGGCGTCACCTCGCAGAACAGCAACTAGCAGATGAGGCGGCGAACGTCAGCTGGAATCCTGTCATTGGTAGCACGCGGCGACATGGTTCTCTGGACGAGTCCATCAAGGGACATGGCGACAGCTAGGGCTGCTGCGTTCCATCAAGGTTTCTCCGCGCGAATCTGTCCAACGGGGTGTCCCAAAACTCGCTCAAACGAGCTCAACTGGCCCCCTCCCGCGAGACCGGTTTGGGTATAAATAGAAGGGATGGAAGCCCCCAGGACTAGAGCTGCGTTTGAGAATATCTCACCTGCTTTGACCATTGTGACGGTGTGTTTTTGTTTTTGTTTTTCTTGATTTCTTTTTTTTTTAAACTAGGGGAGGAGGAAAGTAACGAAGTGGAATTGAGCCTCGCGGGGTACGATGATGACGAAGGAGAGCAGGAAGTGGAGCACAGGCAGAGAGAAGTTTCGAGCAAGACAGCGAGCCGGCTTTTGTGCTTCGGAACAAGGACTTGCTGTTGACTGGCTGCTCCAAGACGACCCAGGACGCCCCAAGACGCATGCTCGCTCACGAATTCGGACCGGTCAATCGCACAGCTGTTTGACAGTGTGGGGCGTGAGAGGGGGCGCGGGCGCGGGCGCGGGTGCTTCTGGAGGTCTGGAGGTGTGGGAGGACAGTGGCAGGTCGGAATAGGACAGCCACCAACCACGTGCTGCCTGAGTATTTTGTTTACCTGCTGCCCGCTGTTGTCGACGACTTTCATGCCAATCCCCATTCATCGCATGCAGACCAAATCGATTGACCTGATCAAAGTCGAAAAACTACCCTTTTACGTCGGGCCTTTGTATGGAACCAGGAAAAGTTCAGCCCGGCCAAGAAAAACGTTGTGTCTCCCATTGTGTGTTACTCGACGATGCGTCGTCGTGACATGACAAAGCCATTCCCAACATATCCGATATTCTTGCAATGTCTTTGCGGCATCGCTTCCGGCACATGTTGCACTACTTTATTGTTTCCGTAGCTTGCAAGGTAAGTACCTACAGTAAGTAAGTATTTACTCAGTACTTACCTACTTCCTACTCTACAGTACAACCCTTGAATTATTTGAAATCGGTGACTTGACAGGGGCTTTTGGACCAATCAAGCATCGCTTTGGAAAGTGCGATAACATGGTTAGGGATCTAAAGGTACATTAGTCACAACCTTATTTTATATAGGCAAATAAGTAGCCAAAGATCCCCTGCCATCTGCAGCAACCCCCGGCTAGCAACCCTGCCCGTGATCACGTGTACGTGTCCGCTAAGAAGAGGGGCTTGTACCCGTTTGCAAATAATTCAAGGGGTGCATTGTAAGTACCTAGATTATCTAGGTACCTGTACCTTAAGTGATCACGTACATAAGTACCTAAAAACGTAAAGTACTTACTTACTTAGTACGTGCCGGATCCACTTTCTTATACCATGACTAATCTAATCCTCAGCCCGGCCGCTGGCATGTGATAACAGAGGCCCGTCGCAGCCACAGGCTGTGGGTGTTCGCTCCCTGACTGGTCCGTGCCACTGCGCAGTTGCCACCCAGTCACTTGCTGGGCCTTGGCCGGGGCAAGAAGGGCGGATGCCCCACGTTTTGGCAGATGCCTCGGCCGTTGATGCAGCTGGCAGCTGCGAGGCTACTGCGCAGGCCGCTATCCAAGTCACGGCACCAGACGGGTGACTGTGGCTGGTCCGAGGATGGCGTGGCAAGCATTACCTCTTGGCATGCCAATGTCTGCGGCCGAGGTCTGTGGCCGAGGTCTACCGAGATTTCTAATCATGGCTATATAGTTGCCGCACCCACAAAACCGCATCGTCATGACATCTTCTCGCATCTCCCATCTTCTCACATAACGCCTCCTTCACAAACATTCATCGCATATTCCTTCACGAATTGTCACAATGGGTGGTAAGTAGCTCTGCAGGTTCCGCACCACCACACAGCATCCAACTGCGTGTCATGACCGCCGACTGACATCTCGTCTGCTCAACTCGATAGCCCTCGACAGACTTTCTCAGCTTGGTGGCCAGCTCACCGGCAACCCGACCGCCGGCGGTCGCGACAAGATCCTGGAGAAGCGTCCCGATGATGTAAGATGTCTTCTTTCCCTCCTGCCTCTCCTCTTTTTTGTCCCCCCCCCCCCCCCCCCCCCCCCTTTTTTTTTTTTTTTTTTTTTTTCTGGACAGCCTAAACTGAGGTTAATTGCTCGATACAGGTTGTCGTCACTGCTTGTTGTCGAAGTGCCTTCACAAAGGGCGGAAAGGGTGGCTTCAAGGACACCCAGGCCGCCGATCTGATGGCCGGTGTCCTCAAGGCCATCATCGACCGATCCAAGATCAACCCTGCTCTCGTAGAGGACATTTGCGTCGGCACCGTCCTCGCACCGGGTGGAGGCGCCACCGAGATGCGTGCCGCCAGTCTACTCGCCGGATTCCCCGAGACCGCTGCCGTGCGCACATTGAACCGGCAATGCTCATCAGGTCTGCAGGCCTGCATCGACATTGCCAACCAGATCAAGGCCGGCATGATTGACGTCGGAGTCGGAGCCGGCGTGGAGAGCATGTCTCTTCAGTACGGGTAAGCTTTCTTCGCGACACCCGGCACCCAACGCTCCTCGGCACTTGTTTCTTCTCTTCTTCAATTTTTTTCTCTCGCCCCTTGTCTTTTCTTCTCAGCAAATCCAAACTCGCACTAATGCCGCATGTCGTCCGCCATTAGCCCTTCTGCCGTCACCGAATTCTCCGAGGCCCTCGAGGCCAATCCCGAGTCTGCCAACTGCAAAGTTCCCATGGGCGTCCTGTCCGAAAACATGGCCAAGGACCTGAAGATTGCCCGAGCCGACCAAGATGCCTTTGCCGCCTCGTCATATCAAAAGGCCGTCAAGGCCCAGAAGGAGGGCCTCTTCGACGACGAGATCGTCCCCCTCAAGGTCAAGTACGAGGACCCCAAGTCGGGCGAGACCAAGGAAATCACCGTCTCCCGCGACGACGGCGTCCGAGACGGCATCACGGCCGAGTCCCTGGGCAAGATCAAGCCCGCCTTTGCCGCCGACGGCAGCATCCACGCCGGAAACGCCAGCCAAATTTCCGACGGCGCCGCCGCCGTCCTCCTCATGAGGCGCTCCACCGCCGAGAAGCTCGGCCAGACCATCATCGGAAAGTACGTCGCCGGCGCCGTGGTCGGCGTGAAGCCCCTACTCATGGGTCAGGGTCCCTGGAAGGCCATCCCCAAGGCCCTCGACCTCGCCGGCATCGCCCGCGACGACGTCGACATCTACGAGATCAACGAGGCCTTTGCCAGCCAATGCCTGTGGTCTGCCAACGAGCTCGGCATCCCCCACGACAAGATCAACCCCAAGGGCGGTGCCATCGCCTTCGGCCACCCCCTCGGCTGCACCGGCGCCCGCCAAGTCTCCACCCTGCTGTACGAGCTGAAGCGGACGGGGAAAAAGGTCGGCAGCACCAGCATGTGCGTCGGTACCGGCATGGGCATGGCCTCTATCTGGGTCGCCGAGTAAAGCCAAAGACCATGTCAGACTTGAGAAACAAACAACGAAGAAAAGAGGAAACAAGACCTCAGGGGGGAATTTGTGTCTCTGTGTACATTGTGGATGAGCAGCTGATTTGGACACCTTTTTTTTTTCCCCCGAGTTGGATTTTTTACGGAAATGGGAAAATAAGGACGGAGACAGCCCTGTTGGAAGAATGTCACGAATATACGCAGCAAAGTGTTTGCATGTATGAATATAGAAGCAGGTAATTTCTCTTTTCAAACTTGGCCATAATGGTTTGCATTGCCCTCTGTTCTCGGATCCCTCTCCGTATACCGGTGATGCTATCCGTATGGACTGTAATATGCCGTTCGCGGCAAACGAGTGACAGACCAGAACCAAAACTTAGGATCCCAATAGAAAAAAAAGGGAGCCGAAAAAAAAAACAAGGAACCCAAAAACAAATATTATCTGAGTGTCACTTGGCCCAATTTCAAACACCTCGCATCCCCCCCCCCCCGGCCCGGCTGCCACTAGCACCTCCTTTCTTCAAAAGCCCTCAATCAATGTGCCAACCTTTCTCGCCTTGGCAATCTTGACTACATGCATACCCACGACAAGATCCATGAGGCTCAGCCCCACGCTCTTGTAGACGACCGTACCGTCTCTCAGCCACATTGCTAGCCTGTCTTCTTTCTTGCTGGGCGTCTCGGATGAGCTCCCATGGCGCGTGTGAGAGGGCAACGGAAGGCTGGGTTTGCGTGCGTGGCGGGGTGAGGATGTTGAACTGGATGGACTTGCCGATCGGGACGGCAGGGTCTCGTTGAATACGGCAGCCATGGAGGATGCTTTATCGTCGACGTCGATTGAATTTTCGGCGTCGGTAGACACTGGCGTTTGACTGCCCGTGGTGTCCGTCTCAGATTCTTCCACTGCGAGACGGTGCAGCATGACTAGTTCACCGAGTCTAATGATTGTTAGTTTGGGACGCCTTTTTTGCAACGCAATCATGCATGGTCATGAATACATGAATAAATACATAAAGCCTGGTGGGTTAGAGTGCATAAATGGAGAGTGTTTGAAAAGAAGAAAAAGAAAAAGAAACGCACTCAACCATCTGGTGGGGTGAGATCTGGGCCGCAATGATTTCTCCAGCCTCCTTCAACACGCCCTCAAGTGTGTCCACGACAATCACGCCTCCTTCGTCTGCATGTTTGTGATAGTGCCGGTGGCTCTTCTCGTGCGGTCTGGTCACCAAATGCAACAGACCTTCGGGGAGCTCACGCATGTGAGGCGTGAAGCTCCCCACCGCGACAATCAAACGACCTTTCTTCCTCCCCTCGTGCGACGTGAGAATTGAAGCATCAAACAAGTCCTGTCGAGACGGCGTACAGCAGTAGATAACATCAGCACTGCGGATCTGCTCCTTTTGCATCCTTTCAAAGTCGTGGAAGGTCGGGGTCAAGATGCTGAACTTGGTGCGTGCCCATCCTTCTCTCTCCTTGACCGCGACAGGCACGGTGGAGAACTGCTTCAGGATTTGGCCGGCGCTATCGGAAAATCGTCTGTTGATAATGTGGACGTGCCTGATAGTGCTGCCACGCATCAGGAGAGCCAGTCTCACGTGCCAGTAGGCTTGGCCGCCGCTGCCGAAGACGGTCAATGTCCGGACATGATTGCGACGAGAAAGGAGACAGGCTGATGCGAGAGCTGTGCGAAAAGCCGTCAATGTACTGGCGTGGACGAGAGCCATGGGACGTCCGTCGGGGCTGAACAGAGTCAACACGCCATTGGGACTAATCGGCTTCACGGAGGGATCCTCGGTTGTGGAGGATGTGGTGAGTGAGACGACTTGCCATGACGAAGGTGTCAGTTTTTTTTTAGTTTTTTTTTTGTTACCCGACAAGATATCAACAAAGAAGAAAACTGGTTCCATCTTTTTGTGTGCATGTGCATGCATGTAGACGCATGTGAGTGCATGTGCGCGCCTGTGTCCTCCTACCTTTGCAGCCCATGCCCTCGGGCCCGCATGATGGCATGTACAGCGATGTCGCCTTGGTGGCAGAATGTAGAGTGGAGATGCGATGAGGTTGTTGATAGACATCGCCACCTACGGCTTCTGTTGAATTGGAGAATTCGTGCAAGGCAGACGACAACACAAGCCGAAACTCATCCAATTCATCGGCAGTCAAATCCTCGAGGATATCCTTGACCTGGGTGTCGCTAAGGACCGTGAGCGTCATGGTGACAGAGCGGTTCGAGTCGTTTCGAACGGGACAAGACAAGCGGCGGGGATCCAGTCAGGGATTGGTGAGAGGCAGCGGCGACGGCGACTCATGAGGAGAAAGGTTGAGATGAAAGAGGTCGCTGTGATGTCATGGGCGTTGGAGAGGCCGTTGAATGTTGGGTTGATTTTGGGTTGCGTGGTTCGTGGTTCGTGGTTCGTGGTTCGCGGTTCGTGGTTCGTGGTTCGTGGTTCGCGGTTCGTGGTTCGCGCGGGCGTCGACAAGTCATTCCCACTGTGTGCCACATACATCTCATTCGTTGCATGTGGAGATGCCCTTCATAGGACCATAGTGACTGGCATGATGAGGACGAAATCCCAGCTGCTTATCTGGCTCAAAATTGTGGTGCCGGACTCGGAGCTCCCAAGTGCCCGACTGCCGACTGCCGACTGCTGACGGCCGACTGCTCAGTGATTGTGCAGATTGTACATTTGACAATGGGGGTTCGCCGATTTGCCGTTTGCCAGAGAATCCCGACGTTTCTTACACCAGATCAGAAGTTGAACTCGCACCATGCTTGTTTGGGGCATCCCAGACAGCACCAGGCCGCAGCTCGTGATCCGAGTTATGCCGTAGAATCACCGGAAGATACGGACGGAAAGGTTTCCACTCCAGTCCCTGCCGACAGGGAGACGGCAGTGAAAAACTGCTTGCCCTCATGCCATGGATGACGGCTCGCGGCTCACTTGGCCGAGGGTCAAGCTTTGCGCGTCAAGCTCGTCTCGAGACTTGGTGGCGGACTGAGGCGGAGAAGAGTCAATCCGGCCTCTTGGCAGCAGGTCAAGCCATTTGTTCCTATTGACGTGAGACTAGCAGAACGGACGCGTGGGCCTCTTTCGCTGTCTGTTGCTCCGTTGCTCCGTTGCTCCGTTGCTCCGTTGCTCCGTTGCTCCGTTGCCGCGTGGTTTTTCGATTTTCGACTTTGATTTTCGATTTCGATTTTCTTTCTGCTTTCTTTCTTCTTTATTTTCTCGCGCACCTCGTGCCAGACCCGACGTGGAAGAGGACAGATGTCAATGGTCGCTAGGCACAGGACTTCTTGTCATGCACCAGTACAGTCTAACACTTTTTGTTGGCCAACCATTGTGTTCTCGTATTCTTTCAAGTTGTGTGGCCTGGGTCACCGGTTCAACGACTCTGGTCCAGGACTCTATGTAGGTACTCAAGGTAATAGATTGCACATAGGAAAGCCCAGGCCCGGGCTCTGCTTTGTTGACATTCGGACCAAGGCAAGAAACAAAGCCAACGTTGGCAGGGGACCTTCCTTCCTTCCTTCCCTTCCCCTCAACGACCTCCGACCAGCCCGACCAGTCACCGGACAGCCAGACCCCCGTGCATGGGTCCGCGCTGGCCAAACACTGAGGGCTTCCTCGCCAAGCCGCGAGGCCCGCCCTTGTTCGACAAGAGGCTACGTACTCCCAGGCCAGGCCAGACCAGGCCAGACCAGACCAGACCAGACCAGACCAGACCAGACCAGACCAGACCAGACCAGACTTGCTCCATCACTTCGACGATCGCCAACCATTCTTCCTTGCCAACATCCAGGCCAACCGCATCACCATCGCTGAAAAAGCTCTACGACAAGGCTGCACATGACATTGTCTCGAGTCGGTACATCTATTCATTCAATACCTCATCACTCATAACCTTTTTCGACGTCCCTCACTGTCCTGCGCCGAGCTTCTTCCGAGCTCGTCAAGCACCAACAACAAACTGCCGCTAGTGCAGAAAGCTTGCGACAACCATCAAGATGACGCTCAAAGAAGAGCTCCAGACGAGAAACTTTAGTATGCCTATCTCTGATACACCTTCATTTTCTTTTTTTTTTTTGCCCTTCCTTCTTCTTTTTTCCTCTCTCTTTACATATTGGCCAAGACTGACTTTTCCGCAGGCATCTATGGACAATGGTAAGCATTGTGTTCCTCGTCTGTGCAATGTATATCCCTCATGGCGCCGCCTCCTGTCCGCAGACGGATCTCTCCAACCCGATGGACGCGTGCGCGGATCTTTGACACGAATATACCGAAATGCGACAACTTGTGCCACGATAAAATTGATTCTAACGCAGAATGGAACAGGTTTGGAATATTGTCCATGATTATTTGCTTGGCGACAGGCATCTCATCCATCTTCACTTTCATGCCTCTTATCATAGTATTTGCTGCTATTGCCATGTGAGTTTCTTGTTATGATTTATTTCTTACACGCACACGCACATCACGTATACATGTACATAGGTGCAGTGTCACTTTTTGACAAGGCACTGCTAATCAAGTCGTTGACAGTGCTTCCTCCTTTCTCATTCTTTTCATCGAGCTACCTTTGCTACTGCGCATCTGTCCCACCTCGAGCAAGTTTGATGGCCTCGTCCGCAAAATCTCCACCAACTACATGCGAGCCGCCGCTTATGGCGTCATGTCACTTCTTCAGTTTCTGAGTCTCTTGCGTGCTGCTACAAGCTTGGTCGCAGCCGCTGTTTTCCTGCTCATTACTTCGTTGTGCTATGTACTGGCTGGTCTCAAGGGTCAAGAGTTTATTGGAAGCAAGACTCTCGGTGGTGCTGGCGTTGCGCAAATGATTGTCTAGCGGGTTTGTATAGACTTGGTACAACAACAATCAATTACCAAAACTCCCTGCAACTTCCAGGAACTTTTCACAACGACCAGTGGACGATGCGGAGCCTCTGAGCGAAACGGTCAGGCGGTAGCAAGCAGCGGACAAACGAGTAACGATAACACAGATGATGGAGTGGAACCGATACATACGGCGAACGGGAAACCTCTTGGCGTATCTATGTAGAGTATCTTTTGGCTTAGTGCTCCAAAAAGCAAAGAACTGATTGGGGGACAGGGTGGTTAGGTGAGGCGTCTGGGATGACGATTTGGGCTATATTCAACCTTGATATTTCTTTCTCTCGGCTGTCTTGTGGACTTTTGCGTACCATTGAATCATGATTGCCGGGCGGTCTTTCTAACTGTTCTGATTTTCCTGTTCTTTGAAGGGAATGAGTTAATGTTGGCATCAGCCCACTTCGTCTAGCACAGCGTCGTCTTTGACGAAAACAAGACGGAACATGAGTCACACAATACAAATCGTGCTTTGGGTGATGCTGCATAGTTGAATGGAAATGCTTTTCAACGCGCAAAGTCGTGAACAATTTTGAAGACCAAAAAAACATTAAAATTGATGAGCGTTTCAACAAGATGCAGAGGATACGGGAGCGCCAGGCATAGGGTATGTACGAAAAAAAAGGAACAAGGGGAAAAAAGTTAACCGATATACCGGTGGTGGAAGCATGTCACGACATGGCTCGGAAAACAGGAAGAATTGCATTTCGCGACGAGGCGTTTTCGACAGGAAAAAAGAGTACGAGTTTCTAGACGTGGACAGCTCTGAAGGCGAAGGCGGCGTATCACGATGATGTGATGGACTTGATGACCCTGGATGCGGGGCATTGACATCGAGATTGAAAAATTGCTAGAGCCGTTCCTTTTTGCTTTCTGGGGTTGGCAACCAACGGAGAGCCAGGTGCTTTCGCGGTGGCTCCTGGTCGGGTTGCTGGCCGACCCGGACCGGATTGACAAGAGAGCGGCGGAGTAATAAGAGGAGAGAGGTCGTTGAGGCATCAGCACGTCATTTGGGCACATACGGGTCCTGCGGCGGTCAGCCACGGCGCCGCACGTTGCAGGACTATCGTTGGCATGTATCGTGTCCGCAGTAACGGCCCGACGGGGTACCAGGTACAGTGAGTGGGTCGCAAGTACCTAAGTAGGTAGGTACCTAGGTACTTAGGTAGGTACCTACTTACTTAAGAAGTAGGTACTTAGTGTTTCCGAAACCTCTGCTCCCCAAAATTCTATGGCAGACTTGTTTTGTTTGGGATTCACTGGACTTCTTGTATCTACATCAATGATGCCAATACGTTCACAGTGCGGGCAGCTCAGGCGCCTCTTCCTTGCCACGTCTGTTTCGCCCGTTGGCAGAAAGGTCAAGCTGTGCTGGGCTCACGCTTCTCAACGCCACCAATGATTAAGGACGCGCGGAGCACCAAAGAGAAGCAGGGGAGGAAACAAAAAAGAAAGGGAAAAAAGGAACCCGATATGGAGCAGCTAATGCGGTTTTGCACATCAGCCAGGTATGCACGTCGGCGCGTCCGTAAAAATCCTGCGGGTCATCCGACCGTCTTGACGCAGCACTGAGTGTTTGGACAAGATACGGCCGGCTGAGGCTGGCGTGCTGGGATCTGGTGGGATTTCCGGTGGGGACGAGTCAACGGTGTGGAGGGAGGGGGTGCACTGTGTCGGCATATCCAAGGGCTCTGCGTCGACGGCCTGCCCCTGCTCTCACGCCAGTGCTGCGTAAAAGGGGCGGTTGTGCGTTACTCGGTACTCGGTACCTGATTATCTACCTACTTACGGAGATACCTGTTACTCTGGGGGTAAACCTAGAGGATAAGAGGGTATTTACCTAGGTACTTAGATAGGTAGGTACCTAGGTAGGTAGGCAAGTAGGTACCAAGTACTAGTACTTAGAGTTGCAGCGGCCGGAAGGACGGTCCCTCCCAGGCCCCAGCACTAACACGGTACCGAGCCATCTTACACGCACAGTACGCGGATCGGCACCTGGTTTGGTGACGCCGTGGGCCCGTGGCTCTGACGGATCTCATGGATGGTCCATGTCGATGTCGTTGACGTTCTGCTTAGACGGGCTTCAAGACGAATCGCATCGTCGTATCCTTCATAATCGAGACCGCCGCCCGTTCCCCATCGGCTTGGCGAGCTGGGCCGGATTCTCGTTCTCTTCGAAAACACCTGCCACTCTTCGCACCGCACGCCATACGTCTTCCGCACCGTCTTTTGAGCATCCATTGCACACAGCTTGTGAGTGTCCTCCTCTGATCGTGGCCCTCGCGTTACGCAAACCCATCGTCGTCGGCTTGCCATATGCCGGTGACGTGCTGTTCCGCTGCATCATGCATTGCGCAGCCTGCTTTCCGACGTCTGCACGGCAGCAAGGCAGGGCGTTCTTCTGCCTTGGGACCAGAACCAGATGCAGGCGGCAAGCATCGGATTTGCGTGCTCAATGCTTGGAATGCTATCCAGGCCTGCGGTTGGAGGGACGGGCGTCTCTGCATGTCGGCGTCGTCCGCGTCTGGCCCTCGTGGCTTTGAAGTTTCAATGCTGCTTATCTTGCTTGCCGCGACACGCCAGCCAACAAGTCTGCTGGTGTCAACTGTCCATCTGTCCATCTGTCCATCTGTCCATCTGTCCATCTGTCCATCTGTCCATTTGTCCATGTGTCCTGTCATGTTTCCTGTCCATGTGTCCGTGTGCGGACCGGCAGGACGGACCAGACTCCACACAGTCTTTATCAGTGACCTCCTCCCCAGCCGTCCAACCATCGACCCCAAGTCACCCCCTTGCTCAAAGTCACGACGTCGGAGAAAGCTAATTGTTCTTGAGTCATCTCCTCGGCAGACATGCTCCTCCTATAGACTTCCGCAGTCTTCTTTTATTCTTGTTTGATTCAGAGACCCAAAACATCTTACCACCACCGCACTGGCTTTTATTATTGCTTGCTGCCCCAACCCAACCCTGAGACTCTCTCCCCCGAGCCATTATCCGCCGCGTTTCTTCCGTGCAGCCGTCGAAAGCAACAATGTCCGCAGCATCAATGCCACCGCCGGCCGTGCCGCCTCGTCCTGCCAGGTCTACAGATAGGGATGCCGCCGGTGGCTTGATGCCCAAGGTGCCTCCTCGTCCCGTCAGCAAGCATGGCGACCGATCTGTTTCTCCCAACCGCGATCGGTTTGCACAGTCGCCACTTATGCAGGGGTTTCCTGCTGGGTCAATGGACAGTGGCCTGAAGAGGCATCACGCTCAAAATCAGCACTCGATGGACCCCATTGAACGCTCTCGCAGCGTTGATCTGCCCTCTGTAGGTGAAGAGGGCATGGAGTATGGTGCTGTGGCTGCCGAGCTCAGCCGCGATGAGCCCCGGCCCTCGGCACCAGAGCAGACTCGCCTGCTAGACGAAAGTCTAAAGCTCCATGCTCCCAAACCGTCTCTTCCCGCTTCCAGTGCCAAGCAGCAGGTCATGGCCGTGACCCGGACCGATTCCGACAAAGCTGCTGCCTTTGGCATCGGCCAGCCAAGTAGTCTAGGAGACGACAGAGCCGTTTCACAACAATCTATGCGCAAACGACCTGGCAGCAGTTATTCGGCATACAGCGACCAAGGAAACCACACTGACGACGAGCACGGAATCCCCGAAATTGGTCAGCGAGTTCCCATGAACAAGCATCTCGGAGATGTCCAGGCTCCGTCTCCTGGACCTGGTCAGGAAAATTTCAAGAGAGAACATGTTCGCATGCATAGTTCTCGCAGTCTGCCCCCCGGCAGCTATGGCCTTCACGGACACGGTGTGGCGCCGCAGGATAAACTAGAAAAGGCGTACTACGAGAAGCACCCGGAAGCGCTTAAGCGAGAACAGCATACTCCGCATCATGACAGGCAGAATGACTTTGCCATGAGTAGCACTGATCTGAACAAGCTTGTTCGGGATACGGCCAGTCGACAAGCGCTAAGTGGTATGTGCATGGGGATCCGATCTCTCGCTCCGAAAGAGTCAAAAAAAAAAAAAAAAAAAAAAACCGCCGATGCTGATGTTCATGAAAACAGGCTCCAATGACCTTCGTGGCACGCCCACGGATGACGTTGCCTTTGAGGCTACCGAGAAGTACACATCGCGCATCTCCTCTTCGCGACCTTCATCTGCCGCCGCAACAAACAATGGTGGAGCTGGCGCTCCTCAATCCGAGGCTCTTGAAGATGACAAAGGCATCCACGTCGATGATGGCAAGAACCCCGAGTTCTACCACTATGGTCAAGACAGCGCTCAGGAGGAAGAAGTCGAAGACTATCCTGTGTCTATACTCGCCTCGGACGAAGTTAGCAAGGACCCCAACCCTCAGGGACACCAGCCCGCCATACGTCCACACCTTCAGAGACAGGGCAGCTCGTATGACGGCGAGGACCATCCCAGCCGGCCTACGAGCCGGGCCAAGATTCAGCACCATCATTCTACTGGCAACCAGGAGCATAAGCCTACTCCCTTGGAGGATGTTGAGGAATATGATCCTCTATTCCCCGACGACGGCAAGGATCCAAAGGTGATCATCCAGGAGCCAGAGGAGGAGCACTCTGAGCGCAATCATTTCCCCAGCAAGGACGTCTGGGAGGATGCCCCCAACAGTGTCCACGTCACGGCGGAGGTATCAACTCCCGACGTGCCAGAGCCGGAGAGGCGACGACCGTCGTCGAAACAAGCTACCCGTCCCATTACCCCCGCCCAAGCATTCGCCCTGTACCAGGAAGAACTTGCGGAGAAAGAGGCCAAGGGTCACACAAAGACTTTCTTGCCGCCTGCGGATACGAAATCATCATGGGTCGGCCATCAGCCACATTTGGAGACATTCTCACGGCCGGCGTCTACCGGCGGCAATCGCTTCCCGAGCCGCGACGTTTGGGAAGATACCCCCGAGAGTCACATCCACGAGACTGAGGTCTCTGCTTCACCCGTAGAACAAGACAGGCCAGAAATCCCAGCTCGGCCCGTGAAGAAACCTTCGCCACCTCCGGAACGACCAGCAGCTAGACAGGACAGCGGTGACGACGCGACCAGACAGCCGCCACCAGTGTCCGACAAACCCAAGCCCCTGGTTCCTCCTCGTCCTGCTAAGAGCTCGTCGGGCGACTCCAAGGACGCCGCATCATCCAAGGCAAAGCCCCCGGTCCCCAACAAATCTGTTGGGGGTAAGATTGCCGCCCTACAGGCAGGATTTATGAGTGATTTAAATAAGCGGCTTCAGTTGGGACCTCAAGGTGTCAAGAAAGAGGAGCCTAAGGAAGAGGACACTGTCGAGGATCAGGAGAAGGCTCCCTTGTCTGACGCCCGAAAGGGTCGCGCCCGCGGACCTCAACGCCGTGCCCCCGCCAAGGGTCCTACTGCTACGTCCTTGCCGGGCACCTCCCGAGCCGCAGCGCCGGTGCTTTCGTTTTCAACGCCACAAGCGGTGTGGTCAGTTCATCCCGAAGATGGAGATTTCGTATTCGTCGACCATGAAGGGATGACAAGCCGAGATGAGACCAAAATACGTGAATCATCTGTATCTTCTGCGCCGGCCGAAGAGACACCGGCTGCCATATCCAAAACAGACCCAATCTTGGAGCCAGAACAAGTGTCTTCGGAGCCCGTCTCGGCGGCATCTGTACCCGCGCCGACGAAGCCTGTCGTGGCACCTGATGAACTACGCGGCAAGTCAGAAACAGAGGAACCGCAGACGGAAACATCCAAACCACACGAAGAAGGACCCGAGGTGCTGACCCTGGCCGCCAACACCGCCGGTGAAAGTATTCTCGAAGCAACAGTTGAAAAGAAGAATGACGGCGTAAAGCCCATAGACGTACACGAGGATGTCCAAAACTAGAGCCCGCTTTCTCTTGTCTCTTTTTCTTTTCTTGTCTTTTTTTTTTTTTTTTTTTTTAGCAATCTCGTCTTGATTTTGTTGTAATGGGAGGTTGGTACAAGTACACCCCTTGTGGCAGGGTCCCGTCTTTGGAAAACGGCAGGATTCATGCATTCGCTGTGTCGGACGTTTTTGGAAATGTGAAGTCTACGCTTTTTAGAATGGAAGGTTGAACTTGATACTGGATTTATCTCTGCGTGGATGATATAAAACGTATTGGAAGATCAATTGATATTGTTTTCGCGTGGGTGGGTTGTGTCTGTCGGTATGCAGTAAGGTATTGTCATGCTTTGAGCGGACAAAACGAGGACGAAGGGGACAGGAGGAAAGGGAGAAAACAAACAGGAGGAAGCAAGACAAGAAGGTAAGGAAAAATTAAAAAGGATGACAAGAGAAATGATTTACAAAACTGGTGTTTATTTAAAAACCGTTTCTTCCCCTTTTCGATCCATTATTACCTTCTTCCCCAGGAGCTACGTTCCTGGTCTGCACCCCCTCGTTCCCTCTCCACCAAATCGTCAAATTCCTTCTGGGCCTGCCTCCTCGCTGCGGCCTCTTCCACATCGGAAGTCGTGGAGAAGGAGTAACTGTCCTTGTCGCCGCGATACTGTGGGCTTGCTTCGTCGTCGCTGGCCCGTGCATCGCCACCATTCATGTTGCTCTGGGGGCGCTGCTCCCATGTTCTTCGATTTTGCACGCCGACTGGCCCTTGTGGACTTTGCGTTTGCTGCCGGACGCGATCCCACGCGGAGCCGCCGTAGGTTCGTGGAGATTCAGGTTGGGTTCGTGCCGAGGCGGCAATGGGAGAGGCGTCGTCCACGTCGTCGACTGCGTCCCAGCCATTGGAAGCGGCTTGCTGTGACGCTTCCGGCTGGCGGCGATACGAAGCCCATGTTTGCTGGGTTTGCGCTCGAACCGCCTGAGATGTTGACTGATGGTCATCGCCAGACTGGGAGTAGTCTTGCTGCTGCTGCTCGCCGAGTGCGTCTTGGGTTCCGGCGCCAAAAGCCTGATCAGCCGCCTTCTTCCGCCCTTCCCGCAGCAGCGGGGCCAACCGAGGGTCGCGATCCAAGGCGTAGCCCTGGCGAAAAAAGTTTAGGCTCTGGAAGACGGGGTCTCCGATGAGCCAGAACGCGCCGTAGTAGCCCGCAAAACGAGCGGTATGCCACATGATGCGAACCTGAGGACCACCACTGAAGGGGTCAAACCTCCCGTCCCCAGCGACTGGCTTGAAGAAGGGGAACCGCATGGTCTTGCGCCCACGATAAGTCATGTAGCCGGCCAGGCCGGTCATGATCCACTTCCACGCGAGCATGTTGTGGATGCTGGACAAGAAATGCTCCGTCAGAGCCTGAGTCTCCGTGTCGCTCAGGTTTCGGTCCGTGCCGACGGCGAGGCCCAGGACCGTGGATTCGGCCAGCGCCAGGGTTTGCGTGCGCCCGAAGCCGCGCAGTCGAGCGTAAAATGGGGCGTCGTATTCCGGGAAGAGCCTCTGAATCTGTTCGTGGATCTGCGGTTGATACTGCTGGCGGTTGAGCATGGCTTTGTGCCGTCGTTCCTCCACGGCGGCCCGGACGTTGCGCGAGTACTCTGTCCGGGACATGGCCTGAGAACTGGCCTGCCCTTCGTTTGGTCTATCCATTTCTGGTTCAAGAGCTACTTTTGCATGTGTCACGAAGCGCGCTGGAATAAAATGAGAATGGAGTTGAAGATGGTCGAGGGAAACTGCAATGTTGTGTAGTGACAATGACGCAATAGGATGTAAGGTGGCCAAAAGCTTCTATCGATAGCCTCAGAGGCACGTGACTGGAAACGCTTGTGGGAGGAAAGCCCAGATGGAAGGGTGGAAAGTGGGGCTGGACAACCAGTCATGTGTGCCTACTTGGCTGGCTAGCATGATCGTGGCAGGCAGGGGGTTTTCGCGTCTGGTGCCGGTGGCAGGGGCTTGGCTGGACGGGCCCCACAAAACGCGATCTACAAACGATTCAACGCGTCTTCCCGGAATTGTCATTCCCCTGTGCCTGGGAAGTCAGCACTTTGGCGTATGACCTGCCCCCCTTCCCCCGCAGGGGACAATATACGTCGAATCCGATGTTCTTTTTTTTTCTTTTTTTTTGGAACCCTTTCTTCGTTCAGATGATCTGTATCTGACGAAAACGACATCAACAGGCTGACCTGGCAATCATGCCGCTCCAGAAATCATACTCTGAGCGTGTACCCTATTCAAAGGTAAGGTTTGATGTCGTGCTTGTTAACACTAGAGTGTCATGACCGTGGCATTGTCCGTGAATCTAACCCAGCCTTGACTCAACGATAGAACCGAAATCCATGGCAACGGTCTCACAGTCATCCTGCCAATCTCCAAGGGCAAAGAACTCGCAACCTGCCTCCCGTGTCCGACGTCACCAAGAGCAAACTAAACAAATTTCAATACAACAAGCCCGACGACGACGAAAACCATGTCTCCGAAGCGAAACAGGCCGAACACACTCCCCGCAAGGCAGGAAATCCGACCGGTTCGACAGCTGCTCATGACACCAACATCGTCACGCCCATCACACGGCTCAATTGGAGAGATCTGATCGAGCCGAATGGCGCTCCCGCCGAGGAAGAGAAGGACACCTCGCCGGGGGACATTTTGATGTGGAACAACAAGCAAGAGTTGCCTTACGCCGCCGCCCTCTCGCCCATGTTGCCTCGCAAGGGGAGAAAGCGCGCCAGAAGCTCCTCGCCCCTGTCATCCCCAGCGCCCGAAACACCAGCTGCTCCGGCGGTCAATATTCAAAAGCTGACGAAAGCCCTGAAATCTCCACACGCCGATCCGACACTCGAGCTGTGGGATCGATATTCCATGGTGGGCCTGGAGAACGCGACGACGCCCACTCGCTCTGTCAATCCTGCTCTGGCACAACTCATGGTTTCATCGTCTCCGAAGCCTCAGAAAGACACGTCTCTTCGGCGCGGTCAAGATGCAGACCTGCGAAGGTCTATTAGCTGCAGGCTGAACTGGCCCAAGCGGAGAAAGCTTGAGAGGTCCAAGTCTGGAAGCCAAAGCAGCAGTCAGCAGCGAGAACTCGAGGCAGCATCCAAGTCGTCGCTTGTGACGGCTCTGTTGGATACACTCACAAGCAGTATTCATGAGTCCAACCCCACTCGTGCTAAGGAGTATTTGCTTCAGTCATCGCCGTCTCCGACGAAACGGAAGCTGTCACTGAAGGGGATGGAAACGCCTTGCCGCGGAACGTCACCACAACTAGCTTCATCGCCGTCGGACTACGGTGATGACGAATTTGATGATGATGCATTTTTGGAGCTAGAAGCAAGCCTGCATGTAACTGGCACGAGCACCACTCCGACCGTTAGCAATGACGTCTCCGGGGACTCGTCCACGAAGGTTGAGATAAAAAAGACAACATCATCATCAGCAGCAACAACAACAACAAAGATAACGAAAATAGGATGTGACTTTGACGATTTTGACGCTTCTGAATTTGATAGTATTGCGAAACCTCGGAACCCGAATCCGCATGTGACGACGCCCAAAAAGCAGTGTTTTGCAAATCCACAGGCGATGAGACTCGAAGACAGCCCTGGCACGGAGTTTGGCGACGACTTCGATGTTGACATCGACTTTGATGCTGTGGAACTGGCCGCTACTCAATCGCTACAACAAGCCGAAGCATTATCCCAATCTGTATGTCAAAACGAAATCGGTATATCGCAGACCTCAGTCCTCACATTACTAAAGAAAATTGGATAGAGCAATAAAAAAGTAAAAACAATCCAGCGATATCTGATAACAACTGTTTTAGTCGGCGATTACGTGGACAAGTATGGAGTCACACGACCTGAGAAGGTTCGAACGACCATTTTAATTCACCTATTCCATTCCATTTGAAAGTATACTAACGTTTCCAAGATCCTCATGATTCAAGCAGACGGCTCGAAAGTAACAAGAACGGTGCATCTTCGGGGTGCGTGGTTCGATACGCCTGCGCATACCGATTCTTACGTTCATATCATCGGGTCGTTTTCGGCTCGCGGACAATGCATCGTGGATGATGCTGAAAATCTTCTCATTCTACACCCCGATCAGTTAATATCATCTACGGTCGTGGCTGACTCTTTTGGCTGCATGCGACGAGCCGTATTGCAAGACCGCGTGAAAGCCACCAGCGAGGCGTCTCCGCCCCTTGTCTACGGGACAATGTTGCACGAAATCTTTCAGGAGGCGCTGTTGGTGAACAAATGGGACTTGCCGTTTCTCTCAAGTCTCATTGATCGAATATGCGACAAGCACGTAGAAGACCTATACACCATCAAGGTCGGCTTACCGAGTGCAAAGGAGCATTTGTTATCAAAAATGACCGAGTTGAGTTGCTGGGCCAAATCTTTTGTATCCTCACAACCCCAAGCCGACGCCGTTGTCGAGGACCGCAACGGCATGAAAGCAAACATGGCCATTACAAAACTCCTCGACGTCGAAGAACATGTCTGGTCGCCCATGTACGGTCTAAAGGGTAATATCGACGCCACGGTCGAAATCACCATGAGCGACGGCAAACAGTCTCGAAAGTTGACTGTTCCATTCGAGGTCAAGACCGGCAAGCATGCAAACAGCAGTCACATGGCTCAAACAGCGCTATACACATTACTTCTATCGGACAGGTACGACATCAATATTTCGTATGGAATCCTTTACTATATGGAAACGTCAAAGACTATGCGAATTCCTGCTGTCCAACATGAGCTTAGGCATATGATTTTGCAACGCAACCAGCTGGCATGCTATATTCGCGAGAGGAGTGTGAAACTCCCCCCCATGCTGAAGAGCAAACACATGTGTGGCAAGTGCTATGCGAAAACGTCTTGTTTCACATACCATCGCCTAGCAGACAATGGTGACGGAGAGAGCAGTGGCATGAACGAAAAGTTTGATGAGCTTGTCAAGCATTTGACACCGGCTCACCAAGAATTCTTCGTGAGGTGGGAGAATCTTTTAACCAAGGAAGAAAAGGAGAGCCGGAAGACGAAGCGGGAGTTGTGGACCATGACGAGCGTTGAGCGCGAAAAACGATCCAGATGTTTCTCGGATGTCATTATCGAAGAGGGATCCGCATCTGAGGACACAGACAACCCCCGCATCAATCGTTTCCATTACACATTCGTCAAGCGAAATCATCAACCAGGATTCTCTTTCTTGGAATCAGAACTGAGCACCGGCGAACCTATAGTCGTGTCTGACGAAGAAGGACACTTCGCTTTAGCCATCGGATATGTCACGGCTGTTCGAAAACAGAGAATCAGTGTGGCAGTTGACAGGCGGCTACACAACGCACGCATCAGGCAGCCCGGTTTTCATGAGACCAACAACCAAGTCTTCGCCAGTATTATGGACGTGGCACACGAAGGCGCAGGTCCGGAGCAATTACAGGGAAAGATCGGGGGTGAGCCTGTTCGCTATCGCTTGGACCAAGACGAATTTAGCAATGGCATGGCAACTGTCAGAAACAACTTGGTGCAAATGATGGCCAACGACGTTGCCGCCGCCGCTCAAATACGTCGGTTGGTTGTTGACCTAGCGCCACCAAGGTACAAATCAGCGCCAACCCAGTATACAGTAACGGACGGGGAGACACTCAACATTGATCAACGGCGGGCTATTGAGAAGGTCATGAGCACTCTAGACTATTCTCTGGTCCTCGGAATGCCCGGTACCGGAAAGACGACGACAATCGCGCACATTATCCGCGCGCTGGTTTCTCAGGGCAAGACGGTACTCCTGACATCGCACACTCATACCGCGGTAGACAACATCTTGCTCAAGCTCAAGTCCGACAAGATTCCTATCCTCCGCTTGGGAGCACCGGCGAAGGTGCACCCAGAGGTCCAAGAATTCGTACATCTTGCGGGACAACCGAAGAGGAGTTTTGAAGAAATCAAGGAAGCCTGGCATGGCACACCCATTGTGGCCACAACGTGCCTGGGCATCAATCACCCTGTGTTTCTGGAACGGTCGTTTGACTATTGCATTGTGGATGAGGCATCACAGATCACGCTTCCCATATGCGCTGGACCGATTCGCATGGCCCGCTCGTTCGTTCTCGTCGGCGATCATAACCAGCTGCCGCCGGTTGTGAGAAACGAAGAGGCTCGAGAGGGTGGCTTGGATGTGAGCTTATTCAAGCTGCTCTCCGATGCCCATCCTGAAGCCGTCGTGAACCTCGAGCATCAATATCGAATGTGCGAGGATATCATGACCCTGAGCAATACCTTGATTTATGAAGGTAAACTGCGATGCGGAACGGACTCGCTCCGGAAAAAGAAGCTTCATATTCCTAAAATGAACTTGCTCGGCCAGGTTCATTACAAGGCCTCCTCGTTGGCTCGGCCAGGAACGCCACGTTCCTTTTGTACTGGGCCGAGTCCATCTCGGTGCTGGTTGTACGATTTACTGAAGAGTGAGGCCCGGGTACGATTCGTCAACACGGACACCATCAGTCCCGTGCCTCGAGAGGAGGCTCAAGGGAAGCGAATTGTCAATTCGGCAGAAGTTCGAATTGTTTCACAGCTCGTCGAGAGTCTCCTGACGGTTGGTGTTCCAGCCTCGGAAGTGGGCGTCATGACGCATTATCGAGCGCAGCTGTTCCTCTTGAAGGAAAAACTGAAATGCCACGCCGGAGTCGAAATGCACACAACAGACCGCTTCCAGGGGCGCGACAAAGAGGTCGTGGTCCTCAGTCTCGTGCGAAGCAACGAGTCATGCAGCATTGGAGACTTGCTCAAAGACTGGAGGAGAATCAATGTGGCCTTCACACGAGCCAAAACAAAGTTGCTCGTCGTGGGCAGCATGAACACTCTAAAGCATAGTGGCAAAGAGAACATGCTCAGTCGTTTTATAACCCTGATGGAGGAGCGCGACTGGATATACAACCTACCGGGCGACGCCATGGAGAGTCATCACTTTGAAGAGCTCGGCTTAACGCCCATGACGGCGGCCCCGACACCACCAAAATCCGAGAAGACGCCGACAAAGTTGCCCAGAACGGGGTTGTTCATCGGCGCTGCGGGCAAGGAAAACCGTCGTCCATCTCCGAAGAAGGCGAGGATTGGGGAAAAGGCGTTGCTGAAGGGGAAACTGATTACTAGGGACATTCTGAATGAGATGACCAACGGCGCATACATGAATGGTTAGGACAGGCGCAAGTTTGTTTTTTTTCTTCTCCTCTTTTTCTGTATAATGTAAAGCACATGGACACACGAGGGCTTTTTGTTTTTATATTTTTATGATTGGCGTATAGATATTGGGTATCCAATGAATAAAGATTTGTATAGTGCCGTTTGTTTTTATTGCTGGGATTTATTTGCGCTTATTTTTTTTTATTTCGCCTTTTCCCGTTCTCGTTCTCGTTCTCGTTCTTTTTTCTTGTTTTTGCCGTTGTTTCTTCTTGTCCCCTTGAACCATTAGTGTCCAACGCGATCGTCGTCGTCGTCGTCGTCGTACGAAAATTCATCGTCAAACCTGCGGCAGGGCCGATCAGCAATGCATGCCGTGTCTCAGCGCCACGTCCCGCTCTGCAGTCCACTCACCCCTGCTGACCGACAATCATCTTGGTATACTTTTCCAGTTCCTCCAGCTGGGCCACGCACCCCGTCAGGCTCTCATGGTAGGAGAAGCTGTACACGTCGCTCCACTGCTTGTGCTGGCGCGTGTCGGCCTGGGGGGCACGCGCGGCCATGTCCTGTTCCACCTGGGCTGTTTTGACGAGAAGGGTTTTGCGGGCGGCAGCCGCGCTGGGCATGTAGTACTGGGGGGGGGGGGGGGGGGCC